>JARQOC010000001.1:381952637-381963309 GCA_033576535.1 Allobates femoralis
TATGACACAACAACCATATGCACCTCCGAGTAAAATCCACAGCATCCACAGTCAGAACTGCAGCAATCCACCGGTATAGCAGATCATATATAAAAGGAGAAAGAAAAAAACGGCTTCACGATCGCGCTGTTCTGAAAAGATAATAAATCCTGATGCCCATGGACTCCAAGCAACTCTTTATTCTACTGTAAACTCTACGCGTTTCGTGTACATGCTGTACACTTCCTCAGGAGTTGAAGTTAAACTAATATCACACATCACACTTGTTATATACAACTGTGGCGCCCCTGCGACCAGGAGGCCACATAGGGAACTGCAGCCAAGTAGGAAGGAAGACAGCTTACACAAACACCCTCAAAGACATCCCACACACCACTAGGAGGCAGCACCCAACTCGGAACCCGGAACTCTAGGCGGGCAAGGGGTGGTGGGTTTAGAGGACAGTGGGTGGGACAGCATGTAGGTCAGGTGACAGAAGGTAGAAATAGAGGAAGGAGAGGAGGAAGGAGTCAGTAGGCCGGAGTGAGCCGAGCAGCCAAGACACGGAGTAGGGTGAACAGCACAGACCAGCAGTAAGCTGAGAAGCAAAGACCGAGCTGAAAAGACCAGAGTAGGCCAGAGGGTGTCGAGCAGAAAGAAGGAAGCCAACATTCTGGAGGAGTGGGGCTGATGGATTTGCAGAATCCGAAGCGCCAGAGAAACCATGGAGAGAAAGCACACTCATAGCCAGTGACTCACTGTTGCCAGGTTCTCAGGTCTCAGGCGATGATTCCCTCGTCACGGTTCCGCGCCTGCGGCTGTGGGGCCCGGTGGTCAAACGAAAAGGATGGGGATGTTTCTTGATTGTCGTGACGCCATCTGTGGGTATCCGGTGATGACACCGGCGCTGCGTGGGCCTCCGGGGGATGTGCGGCAGCTAGATGGGATGCTCCCCACAGGATGAGCAGGAGTCCCCGGGGCCAGGAACTACGCCGGATGGAATACGGCAGCTCAGTTGTTTAAGTACCAATCCAGGAAAAATACACGAACACATAGAGTCTTTTCTGTACCTTTTACTGGTGACAACAGGTACACTCGACCGGTGATGAAGTAGACACTCCTGGAAATTCCACAGCAAGCAGTGGTATAGGCTTCCTTAGTACACAGTTCTACACGGTCTGGTGGATATGAAATGCCACTGGACCGGGGTTACACGTTCTGGTGTGTCTTGATTCACCTGAGTTGGCTGCACTGAGGGCACTATAAAGGATTGTTTAATGCGCGTCGGCTCCGGACTCTCATTTGGTGGTGCTTCAGGCAGGGGCTGGCTGGCAGATTTCAGCCTGGGTGGCAAGCACAGTTCAGAGGCCCATTATGACGGGCCACCAGCCCCTCTGCCGTCTGAGGCGAAGTGAGGAGCGGGGGGGGGGGGCATCAGGGATCGGGGAGCGAAGCACAAAGCAGGAAAGCCGGCGGAGAAGTCCTCTTCTTACCGCAGGTTTCCCCGCCTGTTTTTTGCTCCACAATCCCGATGCTGCGCTCCCTCCTCCCTGCAGTTGCTCCCCAGGCCTGGTACTAACATTAAAGCAAAGACCGCAGCCTTATCATTTCTAATGTGACGCATGGTGCCTGCAGATGCTTGCAGAGCGTCGTGCGCTCCCGTTGCCTGTCATGAGTGATCTGTGCGCATGCGGAGCCTGGCATGCGCACAGATCACACACTCTCGTCCGCACCGGGAACGCGACAGACAGGTCACTCATGGCGGGCAACAGGAGCGCACGGCGGTCTGCAAGCATCTGCAGACACCGTGCGGCCCATTATAAAAGATAAGGCTGCCGGCTCCTTGCAGATGTCCTCCGCAGAACGCTGCGGAGGAATCTGCAAATGTGAACCCAGCCTTACATTTACATGTAAGCAGCAGCAGGACAACAAACTCAGGCTACCTTCACATTAGCGTTTGTGTCTGCATGCTGATGGCATGCAGACACAAACGCAGTCAAAAGCAGTGCCATTTCGATGTGTCCGCAGCGGAGAATGTCCGCCTGCGGACACATCACTGTGCAGCCCGGCAGCCAATCAGCGGTGTCCGGGGGCGGAGATCAGCGCCAGAGATCTCCTCCTCCCGGCCGCCGGTAAGCTCCGGGACATGTCGGCGGGGAGAACAGCTGATGTGACAGCTGTTTGAATCTCCCGCGCCGACACCGAGAGGAGATGTCGCGCGGGAAGATTCAAACAGCTGTCAAATCAGCTGTTTCTCCCCGCCGACACAGCTAGGGTATTACCGGCGGCGGGGAGGAGACCATCAGAGGCTGAGCTGATCTCCCGGTGGCCGTCGGTGATCTCCTGTGACATCACCGGCGGCCACCGGGAGATTTTTCAATGGGTCCGCAGCGTTCTCCTGCGTTGTCAAGAGCAGAACACTGCGGACCCATTGATGACAATGCATGGTTTGTGCGCTTGGGGACGCTTGCTGATCTTCCAAGGTCCCCGAGCGCCCAAAAAATGCAACATGCTGCGTCCCGGGTGCGGACGCTGGACCCTGGAAGGAGCAGATATCGTCCGCATCCGCACCCGAACGCAGCAAACGCTGACAAACGCAGGCACTATGCGTTCCTATGTTAAACATAGGAACGCAGTGCGCATGCGTTTGGCTGCGTATGGGAACGCAGCATAAGCTGTGAAGGCAACCTCAGAGTCACACACACAAGCAGTTCACTTACATTTACACAGGCGAGGCGACTCAGGCGAGGCACGAGGCATGCAGCAGTAGTGCAGCAGCTCACTACTTGTCTTTGCAGCAGCACCAGGCAGGGAGGTAGTGGGGGGACTCAGACTGGCCTGGCTGGCCTCCGCTCCGGCTCCAGTCCTCAGTCAAACCAACGGCACTGCCTGTGGGGCCACCTGGCTGCCACCACCAGGCTCCAGTCTGTCCCACTGGCAGCAGAGCAGACAGCAGAGCAGCACAATCAAATTTCAAACAGTATGGCGGCGGCCGTCACTGTTTGCGCTCCGCTCTGGAGGGACTGAGTGGGTTCACAGAAGGTTCACTGCCTGCGTGCTGACGTAGCACGCAGGCTACACACCGCTCTGAACCCTCCCTCCTCCCTGGCGCAGTGGCGCAGGCGCCCTCTCCACTCCCTGCATCCCGCAGGCCAGCCGGGTGCCATGACAACGCACCCGCTGGCCGCTGCTGCCGGAAGCCCGGACCGGCCCCGCGGTGGCGCAGCCCAGTGCAGAGAGACCTGAGAGCTATAAGAGGTGAGTGCGGCTGCGGGCGGCCGCGCCGAGCCGACAGACGGCCGCCCGCTAGCACTGACACAGTCAGTGGCTTAATCGCGCCCGGCGTCCCGCCGGTTGCCTGGACAACACGCAGCCCTTGCTGCGATATGAAGCCCGGGCGGTCCCACTGCGGCCGCACCGCGCTGACAGCCGGCCGCTCAGTCATCTGATCCTTTCCACTATTCAGGGCGGCTGCCGGCAGTACCGGGCGGGCCGGCCCTGAACTGTCACTATACCGGCGGCCCGGAGGGCAGTTGCCCCCCAGGAACCCGGGCCAGTCCGCCCCTGGCTTCAGGTGTTCAGGGGAGCTAAACTCCCTTGTTTGAGGTGCTGGTTTCTCTGCAGCCTGCGCTATGGCTGCTGCAGCTCGGACCCAGCGACCGGATTGTTAGGGTGAGTTGGAGTAACTCATCTGTCCCTGTAATGTCTTTGCCTCCTGTTCCTATGACCCCTGTTGCAAGGGTCTCCCACTTTCCGGGTGTGCTGGTATGGGCCTAATGTGGCTCCAGTACCAGGTCAGCTCTCCTAGATGTTCACAGTTCTAAAGTGACTGCACACTCCACTGTTTCTCCCTCCAGGACCCGTATTTATAGGGGGAACTGGCTTAAGGCAACCAGTGGAGCTTCCCCTAGAGTCCTTGGGTGAAAGGGGTGTAAAAGTAAGTGTTAGTAAGTGAGGTCTGCTTGCTGTGTACATTCCATTTGTGTCCTAAGAGTTCTGTGGTGCCCCAACCAGGGTGCCACACCAGCACCCCAGGAGTGTGAGGAAAGAGAGGACCAGCAGCACTAGGTCCTAGGAACACGGCAGCCCTGACCATCTCCCAGCGGAGTAGCCTTCCATATTGAAACCAGAGTCACACGGGTCAGGAGGGAGTCTGATAGTGCCTTGCGGGAGAGAACTATTGGAGGCTAGGCAGAGTGCAGAGAGTCGGCTCTGAAGGGGAACCGAAGATCTACCCGGTATCCCCAGATTCACCGATGGGGAGCTCCAATGTGTCATGAAAGGGGCAGGGCTCCGGTATGACGCAATTTTAGCCCTGCCCCTTTCATGACGCAGCCAGACTCTTAGCAAAGCAGAGAGGGGCGTGCATAATTACAAGGGAGGCGGGCCTATTGCGGCTTCCTCAGAAACAGAGAACTCACACAGGACGAGGTAAATATAAATTTTTCTCTACTTTACAAAATCGATTTTTTCTGCAAAAGGCATGGCTAGAAATGATAAGAGGGGGTGCAGGGACAGGTCTAAAGATGCGGGGGGGTCAGTTTGTGAGTTCAGGATCACTTTAAAGGAACCTGGAGTAGAAAGTCTGTAACCCGTGTTAGAAGTGAACTGTAACTTGAACTGTTGTACTGAGAGAACTGCACAGTAAGGCCAGTGAACCCTGCTTCCGACTCCTGTGTATGATTATCTGCAGATAGAACTTTATGATACCATTGCTCCCTTGTCTGTGACTAACTTCTTCCAGAAGGACAGCAGAAAGGTCCCACCTGGAGAGCCACAGCCTGTCAGCTCTGAATGCTGGCTGGAAGAAGGCTTCAGCAGCAGGAAAATAAGTGAACTGCACCTATTGCCACCCTCCATCATAACCATCATACACCTTAACTATCACTGCCCCGGGGAACCTAGCTCTACCCGCAGAGAGCTATTCCATCTACAGCTGCCTAACATCATCCCCGGAGGTTCTGCAGCAGCGGTGGTCCCAAAATTGACCACACACCGTGGGTGGCGTCACGACAAACTTTAATCCATTGTACATATCCCCTTTTACTTGTGTGGGCCCGGGACACAGTCCGGACCAGGACCTCCGTGACATCCCCAGCAGCGACCCGGTCCGGCACCGAGTACCCCGTCCCAGTGGGCTCCACACAACCCTCCCCAGGAAATGAGGTAGGCAACACGTCACATGATCACAAACATTACATAAAACTATTACACATTATTTACAATAAAAACTACATAAAAAACTTCATTATAAAAATGTCATTCAATTTCATAATAAACATTCACAAAATATTGCATATCAATAAAAAATCAAGTTGTATCTGTGGCGCCCCACTAAGAGTGCGTCACAGGAGGGTACTACACCCCTGACTAAGGTGTCGTATTCTCCGTCCCAGTGGAGAATAGGATAATCCTGAGGCTCCATCCACCACATGCAACACCTAGTGATAGGGGGACCAATCAGCCACTCGTTGCTAGGGTAACAGGTCCCGGTGGGAGGAGAGCTAGGTGATATAGTGAGTGGGAGAGCAGAAAAGAGTTAGACCAGGAAGTGGAACAGAACAGTGCAGAAGTCAAGTCGTGACAGGAGAGAAGCTCAGAGAGGCAAAGTGAAAGTAACAGAAGTAGCAAAGTTGGAGAAGCTACAGAGAAGCACTGAGAAAGCTAACGGGGAGGGCACCTCAACCCGGTGACCCAGAAGAGAAAGGGACCAAGAGCAGAACGGGTAAGCTAATACCCGAGTCCAGTCCAGAACCCGGAGTACCGGCTCCGAGGTGGTCCAGTCGATTCAACCCTGCACCACAGAACCCGGAGTGGTCGAAAGCTTCCTAGGAGTCCGATTCACAACCTAACCATCACCGCAGCTATACCAGAGGATACCTACCATTGAGGGCCAGGGACCCGTGAGTCAGGGCCCTGACGACAGGAACCCCAATCGAGGGCCCTCAGTACCCTGGCAAGGTATGCCAAAGCAGCAAAGAGAGGGACAGTCAGGATAGAGAAGGACACCTGTGGAGTCTCAGAGGGACAGTATTCACCGCTGGGACCACCCAGTCCGTTACTTGGCATTGAGAACTGTTTCACCTGTCTGCCATTGAACATCTAAGTAAATACCCGTTCAGAGGAGCAACGTGTCTGAGCCTTATTCCGGGACTACCGTTTAATTGCCTTGCCTTACAGAAACAACCGAGCTGCCCTATTACTCTACTGTAGTTCTCGACCCCGCTCGTCCTGTAGGGAGCGGTTCCATCCTGCTGCCGCCCATCACCCCGGAGGTCCAAGCAGCGCCGGTGTCATCACCGGAACCCTACAGGTGGCGTCATGAACTAATAACTTTATCTCTTTTATTATTTTGCTTTAACCCTTTTACTGACCACCGGGCCCCCAGCCTCAGGCGCCGAACTGTGACCTTCAGACGGCCCCTGAGACCTGAGCACCCGGCCCACCATGAGTCATATCAAAAAAATTTTTTGTCCCCAACTGCACTTGTTGTAATGTGATGAAACTAGCTGTTGTAATTCTGTGGGGAATGTGCTGAGGTGTCTATCCTTTTGGTTGTTCAGTGTGTGAGTAGTGGGAATAGCTCATGGGGTTGAGTATAGGTGTGATTTGAATAGGAATGTGGAGACCCAGAGACCAGTTCTGGATTTGAGTCCTCCAATATCCCTGAAGTGATGTTTTAAGTGCAGTTGGGGAGAAAATAATTTTTTGATACAACTTGATTTTTTATTGATATGTGCAATATTTTGTGAATGTTTATTATGAAATTGAATCACATTTTTATAATGAAGTATTTTTATGTAATTTTTATTGTAAATAATGTGTAATAGTTTTATTTAACGTTTGTGATCATGTGATGTGTTGCCTACCTCATTTCCTGGGGAGGGTTGTATATAACAAGTGTGATGTGTGATATTAGTGTAACTTCAACTCCTGAGGAAGTGTACAGTGTGTACATGAACGTGTAGCGTTTACAGTGGAATAAAGAGTTGCTCAGAGTCCATGGGCACGTGGATTTATTATCTTTGAGAACAGCGCGATCGTGAAGCTGTTTTTTTTTCAGATCAGAATATCCCACACACTACACTGATGAGGGGCAGTTACCCTGCAAGCCAGCGTCTGTAGTTTGGGGTCTGATCTGGCACAAATCCCTTAGTTATATTAAAAGCTTGTTGGAAAGCGATTATGACTTTGAGGAGCTGCTTAAATGTGGCACTGGAGTTTCTCACTTCCTTAGTGAAGTGCAAATTTGCATACATCTGATAGGAGGGAAGTGGCTACAATCTCCTCACCTACTTCGCTGTCTCCATAAGGTTGATAGCAAGTTCCCAGACCTTGTCTTAGTCCACTCATACAGCCAGATCAGAATATCCCACACACTACACTGATGAGGGGCAGTTACCCTGAAACACAGCGTCTGTAGTTTGGGTTCTGATCTGGCACAAATCCCTTAGTCATATTATAAGCTTGTTGGAAAGCGATTATGGCTTTGAGGAGCTGCTTAAATGTGGCACTGGAGTTTCTCCACTTCCTTAGTGAAGTGAAAATTTGCATATATCTGAGAGGAGGGAAGTGGCTACATTCTCCTCACCTACTTAGCTGTCTCCATAAGGTTGATAGCAAGTTCCCAGACCTTGTCTTAGCCCACTCAAATAGCCAGATCAGAATATCCCATACACTACACTGATGAGGGGCAGTTACCTTGAAACGCAGTGTCTGTAGTTTGGGGTTCTGATCTGGCACAAATTCCTTAGTCATATTAAAAGCTTGTTGGAAAGCGATTATGACTTTGAAGAGCTACTTAAATGTGGCACTGGAGTTTCTCCACTTCCTTAGTGAAGTGCAAATTTGCATATATCTGAGAGGAGGGAAGTGGCTACAATCTCCTCACCTACTTAGCTGTCTCCATAAAGTTGATAGCAAGTTCCCAGACCTTGTCTTAGCCCACTCATTCAGCCATATCAGAATATCCCACACACTACACTGATGAGGGCAGTTTCCCTGAAACGCAGCATCTGTAGTTTGGGGTTCTGATCTGGCACAAATCCCTTAGTCATATTAAAAGCTTGTTGGAAAGCGATTATGACTTTGAGGAGCTGCTTAAATGTGGCACTGGATGAAGTCCTTTGAGTCATTAAAGCAAGACTCTGGGATCCCGGACACAGATGGGTTCTTATATCACAGGGTGGCACATGCCTATAACAGACAAAGGAGACTGAGTAATCTCAAGATTCACAAGGACATAGTGTTGGACTATATTTGTATGGATGGTGACACTAAAGAAGTGATTTCGACTATATATGGCGATCTGTTGCATACATTCTTGCTGCGGCATCCTATACGGGCTCGGGATAAGTGGGAAGAAGAAATAGGGGAAATAAATGATGAGGTGTGGACACTATACTGGAATATGGTCCGAATTTGTCTTTGAGTGAGCCGGGTAGGATGTCGCAGCTCTATTTGGTGCACAGAGTTTATAGATCGCCTGAGTTTTTACACAGGATTGGAGTTAGGAGTACATCAGAATGTCCGCGATGCATGCATGAGGGTGCGGGAGTGCTACATATGATGTGGGAATGTCCGAGACTGCAAGCTTTTTGGATGGTTGTGATAAATTTGATTGAGGGAAGGTATGGATGCGTGATTCCGAGAATACCAATTGTGTGTGTGTTAGGTTATGTGGAAGAAATAAATGTGACGAGTGTGCAGAAGTTTGCGGTGGCAAGATTGTTATTCATGGCGAGGAAGTTGATTGCGGGGGCGTGGGTCAGGGCCGAGCCTCCCTCCAGGATGGAATACTTACAACAAGTAGCGTATATCATACGAACAGAGGAGAATATATATAAGAAAAGGAATGCCTTTACAATGTTTGAAAAATTGTGGGATCCATGGTTGCGGGTGGAGGATAATGTGTCAGGAGGTGTATGAGCGACGACTGTGACGAATGTTTTCTTTTATACTGCTGGACCTGTGGCTAAAGAAGAAGATGGAGGATGTATATACGAGGATTCTAGATATAAGTGCTATTGTTTGTATAGAAATGCATACAGGAAATCTGTTCATGAGTATGGAGGGATGGGGTGGGATCCATAGTTGGGTTTATATCATATAAAAGGTAAAATCATGTGATATTATCTTTCTGATGTGTGTTGCAATATTATGCTGAGTTTAATAAAAAACATCTGAACAAAAAAATGTGGCACTGGAGTTTCTCCACTTCCTTAGGCTGGCTTCAGACTTGCAGATGCATCTGCAGCGTTTTGCAGATGCATCTGCAAGCATCTGCATGCAGACCGCGGCCCCTATGTTTATAATGGAGTGCACGGCGGTCTCCAGATGCTTGCAGACCGCCGTGCGCACCCATTCACCCCTACATGTGATCTGTGCGCAGGCGGATGCCTGCGCACAAATCACACACTCCCGCCCGCACCATGGACGCGAGATGTAAGGTATAAGGTTGATAGCAAGTTCCCAGACCTTGTCTTAGTCCACTCATACAGCCAGATCAGAATATCCCACACACTACACTGATGAGGGGCAGTTACCCTGAAATGCAGTGTCTGTAGTTTGGGGTTCTGATCTGGCACAAATCCCTTATGGCCACTTTACACACACCAACTTATCTGTCCAACTTCTGAACAACTTACTGGTTGCAGTGAAATCATGGACACATTGTTCCATTTGTACACAGCCACAAAATGGAGCAATGTGTCCATGATTTCACTACAACCAGTAAGTTGTTCAGAAGTTGGACAGATAAGTTGGTGTGTGTAAAGTGGCCCTTAGTCATATTAAAAGCTTGTTAGAAAGCGATTATGACTTTGAGGAGCTGCTTAAATGTGGCACTGGAGTTTCTCCACTTCCTTAGTGAAGTGCAAATTTGCATACATCTGAGAGGAGGGAAGTGGCTACAATCTCCTCACCTACTTAGCTGTCTCCATAAGGTTGATAGCAAGTTCCCAGACCTTGTCTTAGTCCACTCATACAGCCAGATCAGAATATCCCACACACTACACTGATGAGGGGCAGTTACCCTGAAACGCAGCGTCTGTAGTTTGGGGTTCTGATCTGGCACAAATCCCTTAGTCATATTAAAAGCTTGTTGGAAAGCGATTATGACTTTGAGGAGCTGCTTAAATATGGCACTGGAGTTTCTCCAGTTCCTTAGTGAAGTGGCTACAATCTCCTCACCTACTTAGCTGTCTCCATAAGGTTGATAGCAAGTTCCCAGACCTTTTAACAACAACTCTGACGAACGTGGCACAGCTCCTATACCTACCAATTGTGACGACTATCCACTGTGAGGTTGAAATGCTGGTAAGGCAGCACCCCGAGAAACCCCGAGACCCTTAACCCCTATTCAGGGATCTGGAATTACAGCGGAGCCCAGGGGTAGCTGCCTATTATGAGCAGCAGAGGAGGAAGGTCGCCAGAAAGGGAATAATCAGGGCTGAAAAACAAAGTCAGGAGTCCGAGTCAAAACTGAGAGGGCAGCGAGGCACAAAATCGACAGGCTGTAGCAGAGTCAGAAATCCAGGCAAAGGTCAGAGACAAAACTAAACACACACTATCACTGGGGAACCAAAACTTTATTTGGTGGCCTGCAAGACAGGCTCCAATGTATTTGAAGGGAGCGGTTACCTCCCATAGGCTGGAGCTCACAGCCTGATGATCTCATCCGGACCGACCCTAG
>JARQOC010000001.1:381963409-382051835 GCA_033576535.1 Allobates femoralis
GGGGTTTTGGTGGGGTTGGGTGAAAATCCTATGCTGTAGCCGAAAGACACCAATTCCCGGACCCACTCGATGTCTGTGACAGCGAGCCTGGCGAGCCGAAAGTGACAAAAGTTGCCCGCCAACTTGGGAGGAGCCCTCTGGAGGAACCGAGCCAGGAAGAGGAGAACCTCTGAGACCCGGACTCCTTCAACTTGGCCTGCCGGTTGCGGTGGCTGACAGCTTGAACCCGGCTTGCTGGAAGCCTGGGAACCCTTGTCTGTGCGAGGCGCACGGAACGGCTGTGACAGGCGGGAAACGGACCACCCGGTCGAGATCCAAAAGACCGAACTCTCGTCCATTGCCCCTTAGCAAACTAACGCTTAGGCGTCTGCTGAGGAAGCGAGGCACTCGTACCTCCCATAACGTCCGTGATTAGCCTATCAAGCTTTTCTCCAAAAAATACGCCCGCCTAAATAAGGCATGCTAGTGAGAGGCATCATTGAGGCCGAAACCGCCTTGCACTCTCAAAGCCAGAGGGATCGGTGGATCTCAATGGTGTTTGAGTCCGCAACCGCAGTGTAGTTGGCCGCATCAATAAAAGCGTGATCAAGAAATCCCCTGCTACAGAGAACTGAGCGGTCAGATCCAACAACTCCGGATCTGAATCCCGGTGCCGCAAAGCGGAGTGTAAATCACCCGCCCAGTGCACAATGGCCTTAGTCACAAACATGGAGGCGAAGGATGGGGATAGGGACGAGCCTGTAGCCTCAAACACCGACTTCGACAAGTGTTCTAGCTGACAGTCAGTGGCGTCGTTGTTAGACGCGCCCTCGGAGAGACCAAACGGGAAGCCTGTGATACCGCTAGGCTGAGACCCATGTTTCAGCCATGCAGATCTTCCTGAATCACAGGGTGGTCTGAGAATACCCCTTTTTGAGGTCTTGTGAATGTCTTCGAAGAGACCACGTGATCCGAGGATGCGACCCGGGTTGGGTCAGACACTGACAGGACCCGATTAACGGCCGAAACCTGGTCATCCACCATGGCAAGAGTATCCGAGGAGGCCGAACCGAAGGGGGCCTCCTGGTCCGGATCAGAATCAGAATCACGGAGCTCACCAGACGAGAGTGATTCATGGGACCTGCTCCTTACAGTGGAGATCCGAGATCCCTGAGATGGGGCTGTGTAGGGGCTCCAGCGGAACCTCTTCCCACCAGAAACGTGGAAGAGAGTGGAGATACCAACTCGTCTCCGAGAGCGTATCTCCTCGCGACCAGAGAGGTCGTCCTGGGAGCCAGGTTCTGAGGTGCTGTGCATCAGCGTCTCAGAAAGTCGCGGTATAGATTGGCTCACAGACTGCGAAAACGTAACCGCCCAATCTGGGGTAGCAGGGCCACTAGAGGACGTATCCTCATCAGCGTGGGCTTGCATAGAGGCAGAGGCACAGGGCTGAGTGAAACAGAGGCACAAACCTGGCAAAGCGGAGTAAAACAACCGTATGTCAGTACAGCCTTGCATGCAGTGCAAAAACATAATACATTAAAAGAAAAAAGATAGCGGCACTCACCGGAAACATATAATATAATATAATATAATATAAAATAGAATAGAAAACAAATTTATATGTATAAATAGGGGTAAACATTTTTGGTTCTTTTAATCTTGTTTAATCAAACTTGAGGATATGATCACCTTTCTTCTTTTGGTTTGTTCAATACATTCAAGTTGAAAATGCTGAGCGTTGTGTTCTGATGATTAAGATGTATTTATCCTGGCACTTATGGGATTTGTTTTTTGTGTTTCTTTTTTGTTGCATATAAATGTTTTATTCAATAAGTTGTGATAACTCATACAACCATAAAATAAAAAAATGTATAAATTTGACAGGTCCCAAGTTGAATCTCTGCACAAATATAACCAAGAGCACAATCAGTCATTTTTTCACAATTGCCCGTCAATAGTTTGAATTTGATATAAAGAAACATAGTCTTGTAACATATCAAATGAAAGCTGTTATCGGTCTGAGTAAAATGATGCCTCTCACACTTCATTATCTTATTTCTAGCCTGAGATAAAAAAAAATGTAAAGTCATACCAGGCCAAAATTCACCCTTTTTTTAAACTTTAAAAATCTGTAAAAAATTAACTGATGAAGAAAAAAAATTCTAAACTTTTAATTTGTAATTAACTAAAGTTGTACTTCATAAAGAAAAAAGAATAAAAAAAATCTAAAGACGTCAGGTAAAAAAAAATATTCATATTTAGATCACTTGATCCAGACCCATTGACGCTATTAATATTAAAATATTTTAAAATATGATCCCATCGCGATCCCAACTTGAAATTTGTTACAGATGTGGCTAAGAGCATAGCAGACACATGGGCAGTTTTTGAAATATTTAAAGCGCGCCGATTTTTCGGAAATGCGTTTTAAAGTTTTGCGCTTGCGATCACATGGGTAAAATATTAACAAAGATCCTCTTGTGACATATCTGGTGAAAGCCTGCACGGTTCTAAGTAGTTTGGTGTTTATTTTGTTTCTCTATCTTATTTCTAGCCCGAGATATGATAGAAAATGTAAAGCCATACCAGGCCAAAATTCGCACTTTTTTAAAACTTTAAAAATCTGTAAAAAATTAACTGATAAAGAAAAAAATTCAAAACTTTTTTTTGTAATTAGATAAAGTTGTTCTTCATATAGAAAAAAATAAAAAAAAATCTGAGGACGTCAGGGAAAAAAAATATTCATTTTTGGATCACTTGACATGGAATGACCCATTCATATTTTTTCAAAAGGATTGCAACAGTGTCTATGATAAAATGCTGTTTCTTGAGAAGTAGCAGCCATTGCTGTGTGGGAAAAATAGTTAATATTAAGTAAGGAAGATAGGTAATTAAAATAAAGATTTACAGTACACTTGAGATAGAACTGTATTACTATGAAGTGAGTTTTAGGGCTAGCGCGCACAGTTTTTTATGTCTGCAGATACACGCTGCAGTTTTGGCAGCTTGTTTTTCTACCAAGTTTTTACCACATATGCGTTAGTTTTTTTAATTGCTAGTGAAAAAAATGGCAGCTTTTTTTATATTAATGATAAATGCTGCGTTTATTGCAGCATGTAAAAAGTAGTTCAAGCAGTGATTTACTCACTCTTGAGTGTTTCCAAAAACACTGCATGTGGTGAACCCCATAGAAATCAAAGGGGCTGTTTTTCTGAATGATGATCCCTAAGAATAGCACTGTGTGTATTGGCCCTTAATAATAAAAGCATTAAACTATTAATATATTTACTCACCCATATTTTAGTACACAGCCTTGATGGCTTTGTACAGACTATTGTTTGTTCAGGAGTGAAGATGTCCAGACATGTCAGGACATAAAAAGGTCTGAACGAGCTGTCTTACTTCCTGAATGCAGTGGGTAAACACTTAACATGATTGACAGAGCTGCTGGCCTATCATCTGCTCTGCATTCACTGTCTATCCCTGTGCTTTCTCAGGTTGAGCCCTAACAAAGCTTTTTCCTATATGTCCTCTCCTGCTTCTAAGCTGTAACATATCAAAATAATACAGTAATGTCTAAAAATAATGGATTTGATAAATATAGACCCCACGCTTTTAGACCACAGGTTGAACAGATCTGAATTCAAGATTTTTGAATTGACACTATAATAGTTAAATATTTTAAAATATGATCCCATCACGATCCCAACTTGAAATTTGGTACAGATGTGGCTAAGAGCATAAAAGACACATGGGCAGTTTTGGAAAATTTTTATTAAAACGTTTTTTTCGGAAATGCGTTTCACAATGTTGCGTTTGCGTTCGCAAATTAACAAATATACTCTTGTGACATATCTGGTGAAAGCCTGGACAGTTCTGAGTAGAATGGTGTTTATTTTGTTTCTCTATCTTATTTCTAGCCCAAGATAAAAAAAATGTAAAGTCATACCAGGCCAAAATTCACCCTTTTTTAAAACTTTAAAAATCTAAAGACGTCAGGTAAAAAAAAAATATTCATATTTAGATCACTTGATATGAAATGACCCATTGATGCTATTAATAGTAAAATATTTTAAAATATGATCCATCGCGATCCCAACTTGAAATATGGTACAGATGTGGATAAGAGCACAGCAGACACATGGGCAGTTTTTGAAATATTTAAAGCGCGCCGATTTTTCGGAAATGCGTTTTAAAGTTTTGTGCTTGCGATCACATGGGTAAAATATTAACAAAGATCCTCTTGTGACATATGTGGTGAAAGCCTGTATAGTTCTGAGTAGAATGGTGTTTATTTTGTCTCTCTATCTTTATTCCTAGCCTTAGTTATGAGGAGAAACGTAAAGGCAGGCAACAGCGAAATTCGCACTTTTTCCGAACTTTGAAAATCATTTTTAAAAAAAATAAATTTTTAAAAAAAAATTTCTCTTCACATTTTGCATTGTCTGACATGCTATTATCAAATAACAAAATCTCAAAGGAATTAAAAATATAGAGGTAATAATCATTGGTTCACTTGACATGGAATGACCCGGGAGCGAAAAGAGAAAATAACAAACTAACAAAACAAACAGTGTCTTGCCTCCTAAGACACTAAGCAAAAAACTGGCTGAGCTGTGCCAGTCAGGGGGTTTTATACTGCTGGGAGGAGCCACTGTGCTTCTTTTTCATTTGCTTAGGGTCGCCTCCTAGTGGCAGAATATCATAACCCATCGTCCTGTGTCCCCCAATGAGGCGAAAGAGAAATTAACTATTTGACCACTTTGTTGCCCAGAACCTTTTTGAACAAGGCTGGAGTAACCTGAGTTTAATGTGTTGACATCACTATTTATATGTCTGTATTGTGATATCAGCGGCCCAAAGACATTCAACCCTTTCAATTATATACTTCGGTGCCCACTTTGATGCCAATTTTTATGCCAATTTTTTTTTTATTTCTGTAGCTGTTTTTAAGTGTATTCAGATCAGGGTGCCTCACTGCACTGAATTTTATTGCTGCGATTCTTGAATTTTGTTGTTAAACTTGTAAAAAGCAAAACATCCGGCTTTTTGGGGTGATTTTTCTCCCCGAACACAAAAACGTTGCAAACAACATTTTTGTCTCCAGTGAGAATAATCCGAATTCTCCGGCTTTATCCGGAGAGATGGAAACCGGATGGTAGCTCTCTGCCATCCGGCTCCATAGGCTACTATGGGGCCAAAAACCGGTCCGGGGCTGTCTGGTTTACACCGGACAGCCCCGGACCGGACCTTGCCGTGGTGTGCAGCCAGCCTAAGAACCTGCTGAATAAGAAACCAACTTCAGCATTGTTTTTCAGCCAGAATTTATTATAGCTCATACATGGCTGTATAATGATTTTAACAGTTAACCCATAAGGGGCTATAACCTGTTATTGCTGCATTTTTAAATGATCTTTTAAGATAATTAATTGTTTTTTGTCATGAATGCTGCTTACATTAAATTTTTGTGGTGTACCGGACATATCCATTTTTACTATGAAAAAATGTATTGTTACGGATTTGTTTGTATTTACACAGAATTAATGGGAAAAACATATGTCAAGTGAATATCCATTTGAAATATGTTTGTCAACGTATCCGCTTGTTTGTACAGAATTAAATAAACTCAGACTCCTGTGATATTTAATCTTGAAAAAGGAATGCTTAAGAGATCTACTTTTTATTAAATTGCAGTCAATATAAGATGGATGCCAATGTAGTGTCACAGCTGTGCATCCATTCATTTCAACCGTTCAGCTGTAAATGCTGCCATCAGAGATTGAGAACGGTAGGTTAACATCTCCGCTCCACTTTGGTTGTTAGAGGCAGATGATGGCTGTATATCATAGACATCATCTGCCCGCAAAGAGGCAGCCTCAGCTCGTAAGCCAAGCCCACAGCAAAGTCGGTGAATGACGTACCAGTGTTACATGTTGATAAGGGGTTTAACAAAAAAAAACAAAAAAAAACGGATAAACCGTACTTGCTTTTAACCTCTTAACGACAGCCGTACGTCTACAGACGTCAGAAAAAAAGGGTACTAAAGCCCAGCCGTACGTCTGTAGACGTCGGGCAGGAAAAAGCCCTGTAGCGCCGCCCCTGGAGCTAATACCTCTAGGGTGTCAGCGTACCGATTGTAGCTGACACCCTAGAGATTAGTAATTAGCTGTTTTTGTACCCCACCTGTAATGTGATGACCGGTAAGCACAGTTTACCGATCATCACATTACAAAAGTGAAAGTGCTTTGTAAAAAATGCTTTCACTTTGATCCGACATGAAAACACATGTCGGATCAAAGTGATCCATTAACCCCCAAGGCCCCTAAGACCCCCTGTGCCTGAGATCGAGACCCCCCGGGCCCCCCTTCCCCCCCGGTCCATTCAAAAATGGCGGCGGTGCGCTGCCTCCCCTGCTTCTCCATGCAGCCTGACATGTCACACATGTCAGGCTGCATGGGAATGTCCTCCCCTGGTGCTCCCCAGTCCCCTCCAGGGATCCCCATAGCCTCCGGGATCCCATAGCCTGCGGGATCCCCCAGCCTCCAGGATCCCCCAGCCTCCGGACACCCCCCGCCCCCCTCCCCCGATGCCCTGTGCCCGGTGTCTTTCCCCAGAGGCCCTGCCGCCTCTAAACTGTTTGTAGGGCCCCCCCCGTGCTCCAGTAAATCCCCCCTCACCACTCTTACCTACCAACGATCCTGATTCAGGTCCCGCGGTCCTCCGGTCCTGGGGGCTTCTTCTGCCGGCGGCTCCTGCTGCTTATGTCTCCTGTGGCGCGCGCCTCCTCTGTGCGCGCGCCGCTGTTAACCCCTGCTGTGCGGCCCAGGGAATGACAGGTCATGAGCTCAGTGAGTTCATGACCTGTCAGAATCCTCGGGTCACAAGGGTTAAATGTGCTGTTCATGGTGGTCTCCACATCAGATCACCATCAGTGGTGATCCAGGATCCCATAGGTGGATCACCAGGATCCTGATAGACTCACCATGTGATCTCCACATCAATCACATCAGTGTGATCCCAGATCCCTATGGGATCCAGGATCCTGATAGATCACCACTGATGGCCTGATGTGGAACCCCATGAACACAGTTAACCCCTTGTGACCCGAGGATTCTGATAGGTCATGAACTCACTGACTTCATGACCTGTCATCCTCCTGGCAATGAACCTGCTTTTATAGCATATGGATGCCCCATATGCTATAAAACTGAGAATCGTCGCGGGACCTCCCACTGGACTACGTCGGACCTTCCCACTGGACTACGTCGGACGTCAAAGAATAATAAAGATGGAGTCCAAATAGTGTTTGTGTTTTTTTTCTAATAAAAATATTTTTCTGTCTTGTGTCTTCTTTACAAATTACTAGAGATTCCTAATGGTCCGGTCTAATATTGGCCAGACGTTATGAATCTCAGGCTTAGTGCCAGCTGCGAAAAAGCTGGCATTAACCCCTTATTACCCAGTCTGCCACCGCTACATGGAAGCTGGAAGAGCTGGATACAGCGCCAGAAAATGGCGCTTCTATGAATGCGCCATTTTCTGGGGCGGCTGCGGGCTGCAATTCGCAGCGGGGGGGGGCCCAGAAAGCTTGGGCCTCCCTACGCTGAGGATTCCAGCCCCCAGCTGCCTAGTTGTACCTGGCTGGCCCAAAAATATGGCGAAGCCCACGCCATTTTTTTAAAAAATTATTTCATGAAATAATTAAAAAAAAAGGGGACTTCCCTATATTTTTGGTTTCCAGCCAGGTAAAACTAGGCAGAAGGGGTTGGTGGCAGCCCGTAGCTGCCTGCTGTACCTGGCTGGACCAAAAATATGGCGAAGCCCCACGTCGTTTTTTTAAAAATTTAATAAAGAAATACTAAAAAAAATGCAGGGGAGGAGACGACCAGGACACGGTGTCTCCGTATCTTGTGCACATGCTCTAAAAGTGAGAAATTGCGTGAAAAAAAGGAAATGTTCAATATGACATTATCAAATTCTGTGAAGTAGCTGTAGGTTCCAAATGCTCACTATACCCCTAGATATAATCCTTGAGGTGTCTAGTTTCCAAAATGGGGTGACTTGTGCGGGAGCTCCAATGTTTAGGCACATAGGGGCTCCCCATATGCGACATGGTGTCCGCTAACTATTGGAGCTAATTTTCCATTCAAATTGTTAGCGGACACCATGTCGCGTATGGAGAGCCCCTGTGTGTCTAAACATTGGCGCTCCCCCACAAGTGACCCCATTTTGGAAACCAGACCCCCCAAGGAACTTATCTAGATGCATAGAGAGCACTTTGAACCCCCAGGTGCTTCACACAAATGAAATCCGTAAAAATGAAAAAAGAATATTTTTGTGGAAAAGAAAGTACTTTTTCATTTTTACGGATCAATTTGTGAAGCACCTGGGGGTTCAAAGTTGCTCACTATGCATCTAGATAAGTTCCTTGGGGTGTCTATGTTTCCAAAAGTGGGGTCACTTGTGGGGGAGCTCCAATGTTTAGGCACATAGGGGCTCTCCATACATGACATGGTGTCCACTAACAATTGGAATTGTAAGTAGATACCATGTCGTGTATGGCGAGCCCCTGTGTGCCTAAACATTAGCGCTCTCCCTCAAGTGACCACATTTTGGAAACTAGACCCCCCAAGGAACTTATCTAGATGCATAGAGAGCACTTTGAACCCCCAGGTGCTTCACAAATTGATCCGTAAAAATGAAAAAGTACTTTCTTTTCCACAAAAATATTCTTTTTTTATTTTTACGGATTCATTTGTGAAGCACCTGGGGGTTCAAAGTGCTCACCACCAATCTAGATAAGTTCCTTGGGAGGTCTCGTTTCCAAAATGGGGTCACTTGTGGGGAGCTACAATGTTTAGGCACACAGGGGCTCTCCATAAGTGACATGGTGTCCGCTAACAATTGGAGCTAATTTTCCATTCAAATTGTTAGCGGACACCATGTCGCGTATGGAGAGCCCCTGTGTTTCTAAACAATGGAGCTCCCCCACAAGTGACCCCATTTTGGAAACCAGATCCCCCAAGGAACTTATCTAGATGCATAGAAAGCACTTTGAACCCCCAGGTGCTTCACAAATTGATCCGTAAAAATGAAAAGTACTTTTTTTTCCACAAAAAGTTTCTTTTTTCATTTTTACGGATTCATTTGTGAAGCACCTGGGGTTTCAAAGTGCTCACCACCAATCTAGATAAGTTCCTTGGGAGGTCTCGTTTCCAAAATGGGGTCACTTGTGGGGGAGCTACAATGTTTAGGCACACATGGGCTCTCCATACGTGACATGGTGTCCGCTAACAATTGGAGCTAATTTTCCATTCAAATTGTTAGCGGACACCATGTCGCGTATGGAGAGCCCCTGTGTGCCTAAACATTGGAGCTCCCCCACAAGTGACCCCATTTTGGAAACTAGACCCCCAAGGAACTTATCTAGATGCATAGAGAGCACTTTGAACCCCCAGGTGCTTCACAAATTGATCCGTAAAAATGAAAAGTACTTTTTTTTCGCAAAAATTTTCTTTTGTCCTCAATTTTTTCATTTTCACATGAGCAACAGGATAAAACGCATCCTAAAATTTGTTGGCCAATTTCTCCTGAGTACACCGATACCTCATATGTGGTCATAAACCACTGTTTGGGCGCACGGTAGGGCTCAGAAGAGAAGGAGCGCCATTTCACTTTTTGAATGGTAAATTAGCTCCAAAAGTCAAATTGCGCTCCTTCCCTTCTGAGAACTGCCGTGCGCCCAAACAGTGGTTTATGACCACATATGAGGTATCAGTGTACTCAGGAGAAATTGGGCAACAAATTTTAGGATGCATTCTATCCTGTTGCCCATGTGAAAATGAAAAAATTGAGGCTAAAAGAACATTTTTGTTGGAAAAATTAAAACGGCCATTTTTTGTTTCCACGTTGCTTTAGTTCCTGTGAAGCACCTGAAGGGTTAATAATCTTCTTGAATGTAGTTTTGAGTAGCTTGAGGGGTGTAGTTTTCGGAATGGTGTCACTTTTGGGTGTTTTCTGTCATGTACACCCCTCAAAGAGACTTCAAATGTGATGTGGTCACTAAAAAAAAAGGTTATGTAAATTTTGCTGGAAAAATGAAAAATTGCTGATGAACTTTGAACCCTTATAACGTCCTAACCAAAAAAATGTTTTCTGTCCAAAATTGTTGCTGATGTAAAGTAGACGTGGGAAATGTTATTTATTAACTCTTTTGTGTCACATAACGCTCTGGTTCAACAGAATAAAAATTACAAATTTGAAAATTGTCAAATTTTCAAAATTTTTGCCAATTATTTTATATTTTCACAAATAAACACAAAAATTATCGACCAAAATTTAATACTAACATGAAGCCCAATATGTCACGAAAAAACAATCTCAGAATTGCTAGGATCCGTTGAAGCGTTCCAGAGATATAACCTCATAAAGGGACACTGGTCAGAATTGCAAAAAACAGTCTTGTCATTAAGGTGGAAATTGGCTCCGTCACTAAGGGGTTAATGTATCCGTCTGTATCAAATGTAGGAAAGATCAGCTTTTTTTTTGCTAACAAAGTAAAAAAACAAGGCTGTAGAAAATGAAAGAAGGTAAGGGTTCAGGATATGTGAGATTACAGATCAGAGCCATCAAAGCTCACTGAAGGATTTCACCGGTAACTGGTGCCAGTCTATGATGTCTACAGGACGAACAGATGAAAAGAAACCTCACGCATTCAAGTAAGAAAACTTCTTAATAGTCCTAAAAGGAACACTCCAGGCAGAAGTAATCCTTTGTGGCAAGCCTACTATAAGGATATGTGCCCACAGGACGTTTTTTAAAGGGAACCTGTCAGGTGGTTTATGTCCCTCCAGCTATCACTGTCTGTAGCTGCAGCTTTATAATACCAGTCTAATCATCCGTGTCTGAGCTCAGAGTGTAATGTGAAAGGGGATAGAAAATCATTTATACACTTACATTTCAGTCCCCACCTTGCAGGAGGGGGACTGTCTGGCAGGATAATAGTTAACTCACTATTAACTTGGATAGCTAAAGGACCTGTGTGATGTAACGATCATGTGACCATAGTGGGCGGAGATAAGCCAGCAAACATATTATGTTCTATGAGAACTTAGCTCCGCCTATTGTAGTCACATGGTTGTGACATCACATCAGGTCTCCCAACATGTTCTAACATAAGGCTGAAATATTAACTATTAACCTGCCAACCAGTCCCCGTCCTCCAAGCTGGGGACTGACTGCCTCATTACATAAGGAAATGTAAGTGTATAAATGCTTTTTTTTCACCTTTCACATTACACTATGAGCTCAGACAGGGATGGTTAGAATAGTATTATGAAGCTGCAGGTACAGACAGTGATAGCTGGGGAGACATAAACTAGCTGACAGGTTCCCTTTAAGCAGTCCTGAACACAGAAAAACATAAGGATCGTAGAGTCCTTGACAGGAGATTAGCTATGATCTTGTCTGCGTTTTCTGTGCGCTTTTTGTGCATTTTTTGCACATTTTTCCTGCGTTTTTGATAGCTGCGTTTTTCCTGCGTTTTTTCCATTGACTTTAGCAAAACGCAGGAAAATAATTAACATGTCAATTCTTTCCCATCCGCACCAAAATGCAGGTATTTGACAGTTCTTGACACTTGCAAAACCAACGTGTGGGCACAGCGTTTCTGTGAAACACATGGTTTTGCTGGGAATCAAAAACGCAGGAACAAATTAGCATAAATTACCATAAAACCAATGGTTTTCTGCATGCAGAATTTGCAGCAAAAATGTCCTGTGGGCACTCACCCTTAAACCTTTCTTTAGATCAATGTACATATGATCCCCACGCCTGAATATCTAGCGTGTCTGCACCATGTGTGATCTCAGAATGTCTTAAGGTCGGGTTACACGTAACGATCTCCCAGCGACCCGACCAACGATCGGAATAGCTGGGATATCTTTATCTGATCGCTGGTGAGCTGTCACACAGGCAGACTCAGCAGCGATCACCCAGTCTGCGCCCGACACCCGAAGGTCGCTATGATTGTTCAGGGTCTCGGGCGCAGACTGGGGATCGTTGGTCGATCCCGCTGTCACACATGCCTATGCATGCGTGACAGTGGGAGAACAGCAACTGAAAAATGGACCTGGTCATTCCACAACGATCAGCGAGCTGATCGTTACAGGATGTCACACGCAGCGACGTCGCTGCAACGTCACTGCTTTTTTACCATTCACGATATCGCTGCATGTAACGGGCCCTTTAGGTCACCACAATATCTCAGCACAGTTACAGTGGGTCTTGTGTACCAATCCAGAAGTCATACTCCACATACTCACCTTTTCAGCTTTGGTTTTTGCCCGGCTGGTTGTGGCACAACATTTGAGAAGCCAGTGCTCCTGCTGAGCGGCACAGAGTTCTTCTTAGAATTTACTAGAGGTGGAGGGTGACTAGTGGAGGACTTGGGACTCCTCCTTTTCATCTTCCTCTCATCCATTGAGACAAAGCTTCCTTCCTATCTTCCTGCTAAAATGAGGAAAAGGGAGTTAAAATACTTTTTAGCAATTATTATCATATTAGTACAAGGGCTAAGTTTTACCTTCTTCAAATGGAATGTATTTTGGGATATTGTGCTACCATCTCACTATCGCAAACCATAATGCAATGCAACAACTCTCCATTCATTTCTTTTGGCATCCTCAACACTCCTTAAAGAGGACCTGTCACACCCTGGTGCATGGCAAACTAAATGTAGCACTGAATGCAGCATGTCTGCTGCATTCAGGGAAGGAGTCCCCCATGTCTCTAGCCCCCCTGTACCCCGTAGTCATGTGTCGTTCATGAACGAGCTGACACAAAGAGCCGGCTCCCTGCTGTGAACGAAATGAGCCGGCTCTCCACTGTGAGTGAGACAACTTTTTTTTTCTTTAACCCCTGACTGCTGGTGACTGTGTACTGGCAGGAATTGCAGTGCTAGGTGTGCAATGGTCAGGACCTGTGGGGCTCCTCCCACATGAAAGATTACAATCACAGTGATTGGCTCCTTAGTGCACATGACCTGTGATTTCATTAAGGTCTGTAAGTAAGTTTGCTGATACATATAGGTCTGGTGATCTAGCTATTTTCCTCATGGAGAGGAATCTGCCTGCCGCCATAAGGAGAGAGATAAGCTGATAAGGAGACTTATAGCCGCAATGCTCCTCTGGGAAATATGCAAATTGTCACTTCAGTGAGGAGGTGGGCAAGCTCTAGCGCCACCTTTAGGTAGCAATCCTCAAAGTCATAACTGACTCTTTAACAAGCCTTTTAATATGATTTAGGATTTGTGCCAAATCAGAAGCCCAAACTGTAGACGCTGCATTTCAGAATGACTTCCCCTCATCAGTGCAGTGTGTGGGAGTTCTGTTCTGGCTGTATGAGAGGCTGAGATTAGGTCTGAGGAACTAGCTATTTTCCTCATGGAGAGGAATCTGCCTGCCGACATAAGGAGACAGATAAGCGGATAAGGAGACTTATAGCCGCAATGCTCCACTGGGAAATATGCAAATTGTCACTTCAGTTTGGGGTTTTGATCTGGCACAAATCCTTGGTCATATTAAAAGGCTTGTTAAAAAGTCGATCAAGACATTGAGGATTGCTATCCAAAGGTGGCGCTAGAGTTCGCCCACTTCCTCACTGAAGTGACAATTTGCTGGTACAATATATAAAGTGTAGATTCAGAGCCTGAGAGAGACTGACAGTTTTATTTCAGTCAGGCCTTTCACACATCTGTGCCTCCGTTATGTGTGCGCTCTGTGCCGACACGTGCTGGAGGCACATCATATTCTATGGGCCCCCTTCAGACATATGGAGGCACATCATATTCTATGGTCTCCTTGAGACGTCTGCACATCTGCACGGACCGTGTCTCCGTGTGGAGCAGATGCGTGTCCATGTGCTCCACACGGAGACATGTCCATTTTTTGCCAGCAACACCGACCATTTTTGGCCAAAAACGTCCAGAACACAGATATCCTCCATGTGACATCCGTGTGCACGGACCAGAGCCAGGAATTTAAAATGTTAAAATAAAGAATTTCCTACTCGTCTGCCTCCAGCTCTGCTTGCTCCTCTATTAGATGAGCTCATTAGGCTTATCTAATATTCACTGCACTGAGTGCAGTGCCCTGGAAGAGAGGAACAGGCAGCGCTGGAGGGAAGTAACTATGCAATGACGGATATCACACAGATAGCACACGGACAGTGCATGCTTTGCTCCCTTCCCCTGGTCTCTATCATCGAACTCTCCCCTCCCCCGGTCCTGGTCTCTGCATGCTCCGCTCCCCTACCCCGGTCCTGGTCTCTGCACGCTCCGTACCCTCCCCGGTCCTGGTCTCTGCATGCTCTGCTCCCCTCCCCCAGTCCTGCTCTCTGCACGCTCCGCTCCCTCCCCGGTCCTGGTCTCTGCACGCTCCACACAGGGAGGCAGAGAGAGTGCGCACGGGGAGCAGAGAGAGAGCGCACGGGGAGCAGAGAGAGAGCGCACGGGGAGCAGAGAGAGAGAGCGCAAAACGTGGGACAGAGAAAGTGCATGGGGGGGGCAGAGAGATATAGCACATGCAAAGAAGAGAACACATAAGAGGAGAGGACAGCATACGGGGAAGACAGGTTAAAGGAGAGAGCACAGGGGGGAAGGGTGGGAGGAGAGCAGACGGGGGGAGAGACGGCCGGTGTCCCCAGCGCCACAGACCTGCCCCCATTGTGATGTCGTCTGCGGGTCACTCCATGTCAAGTGATCCAAATATGAATATTTTTTTACCTGACGTCTTTAGATGTATTTTTTTTCTATATAAAGTGCAACTATAGTTAATTACAAATTAAAAGTTTTTCATTTTTTTCTTCATCAGTTAATTTTTTACAGATTTTTAAAGTTTTAAAAAAGTGTGAATTTTGGCCTGGTATGGCTTTACATTTTCTATCATATCTCAGGCTAGAAATAAGATAGAGAAATCAAGAGTAACAGCTGATCGCTGTTTCAAATCTCCCGCGTTGACATCACCTATTCGGTGTCGGCGTGGGAGATTTAAATAGCTGTCAGATCAGCTGTTACCTCAAATCTCCTGCGCCGACACCGGCGGGAGATCAGTGGCGTCTGTAGCTGATCTCCCAGTGGCTGCCGGGAGAAATTTCAATGAGATCCGCAGCGTTCTCCTGCGCTGTCATGGGGAGGACACTGCGGATCCATTGACTTCAATGCATGGTTTGTGCATTTGTGGGCGCTTGCTGAAAAAACAAGCACCCGCGAACGCACAAAAAATGCAACATGCTGCGTCCAGAGTGTGCTCGGAGGGTGCACAAATTGTGTGCATCCGAGCGCAAACGCAGCCAAACGCAGGCACATGCGTTCCCATGTTAAGCATAGGACCGCATGTGCGCAAGCGTTTGGCTGCATTCAGTGCGCTGCGTTCCAAACGCAAGTGTGAATCCAGCCTTAGGGCTGAACAGGGGTATAACGTGAATGCAGAGCAGATGACAGAGTCAGGAAGTAAGACAGAGCTTCAAAGCTTTCATGTCCTGACATACCTGGACATGTTCACTCTTGAACAAACAATAGTCTGTACAAAGGCATCTAGGGACTTGGTGTACTACAATATTGGTGAGTGTGTTTAAAGATTGAGTACCGTATATACTTTGGGTTGAAAAGTCCCCCCTCGGCTTATACGCGAGTCACTCGGTATGCTGTGGGGGGGGGGGGCTGTGACCGGTAGCTGGAGGAGGCAGGAGGGGGCCGCCTCATTAGTGTAATGAATATGCACGGCATCCCCATGTCCATCAGCGGCGGGGGGATGCCGTGCATATTGCAATACACTGGCCCCCAGCAGTAATACACAGCCCCCCCCTCCTTATTATGTCTCCCCCAGGCTGCGGCACTTGTCAAAATAACAAACACTTTATACATCACCTTTCTGGCGCAGCTCCTCCGGTCCCGGCTTCTTCTTCCTGCTTGTGCCGGTGTCATGTGACCGGGCGCAGCCGATGACGTCATCTCCTGCGCCCGGTCACAGCACTAGAAGCCGGAACAAGCAGTAAGAAGCCGGGACAGGAGGAGCTACGCCGGAGAGGTGATTATATAAAGTGTTTGTTATTTTGACAAGTGCCGTAGCCTGGGGGAGACATAATAAGGAGGGGGGGGGGGGCTGTGTATTACTGCTGGGGGCCAGTATACCTGCAGAGGGGCCTGTATATAACCGCACAGGGGCCTGTATACCACCACTGAGGGCCTGTATACACTGCAGAGGCGGCCTGTATACACCGCACAGGGGCCTGTATACACTGCAGAGGGGGCCTGTATACACCGCACAGGGGCCTGTATACACCGCCCAGGGGGCCTGTATACACCGCCCAGGGGGCTGTATACACCGCCCAGGGGGCCTGTATACACCGCCCAGGGGGCCTGTATACACCGCCCAGGGGGCCTGTATACACCGCCCAGGGGGCCTGTATACACCGCCCAGGGGGCCTGTATACACCGCCCAGGGGGCCTGTATACACCGCCCAGGGGGCCTGTATACACGCCCAGGGGGCCTGTATACACCGCCCAGGGGGCCTGTATACACCGCCCAGGGGGCCTGTATACACCGCACAGGGGGCCTGTATACACCGCACAGGGGGCCTGTATACACAACACAGGGGGCTGTATACACAACACAGGGGGCCTGTATACACAACACAGGGGGCCTGTATACACCGCGCAGGGGCCTGTATACACCGACAGGGGCCTGTATACACCGCACAGGGGCCTGTATACACCGCACAGGGGCCTGTATACACCGCACAGGGGCCTGTATACACCGCACAGGGGCCTGTATACACCGTAGAGGGGGACCTGTATACACTGCAGAGGGGGCCTGTATACACCGCACAGGGGCCTGTATAATACCACTGCTGAGGGGCCTGTATACCATTACTGAGGGGTGCTATATACCAGTGACGGGGGGCTATATAATAGGATGGGGGTCTGCTGCATTTCATACCCTAGGCTTATACGCGGGTCAATAACTTTTACCAACTTTTGGGGGCAAAAGTAGGGGGGTTGGCTTATACACGGGTCAGCTTATACACGAGTATATACGGTAAATTTATATTAATAGTTTATTGCTTTTCTTATTAAGGGCTAATAAACATGAAGCGCTATTCTGAGTGTCATCATTCAGAAAAATGCCCCCATTGATTTCAATGGGGTTAAACTCATGCAGTGTTTTTTGAAACACAGAGTAAATCACTGCTTGCACTACTTTTAAAAAAAGCTGCCATCGTTTTCACTAGCGATTAATAAAACTAAGGCGGCCGTCACACGCTACAATATCGTGAGCGATATTGTAAGCGATCAACGTGCACGCGCGATCGCTAACAATATCGCTCACATCGCTGGTGAGCTGTCACACAGACAGACTCACCAGCGATGTGGGCCAGCGAGATCGCTGGTAACTATGGTACACATCGGGTTACTAGGCGCCGCGCGGTGCTTAGTAACCCGATGTTTACCATAGATACCATCTCCCAGCATAGGCTCTGATTGAACAAGCGTTGATCGCTTGGTTATGAGCTCCGGCTCCCCAATCTGCGATGTCACGATCAGCGATTTTACATTGTAAAATCGCTTGATTGCACGCAGCGATGCACAAACGATATCGCTTAAGCGATCAAACAGCAGAACGCTTAAACGATATCGTACATTGAAGCGTGTGACGGCCGCCTAATGCAGATGTGGTAAATACTTGGTAGAAAAAAGCTGCCAAAACCGCAGCGTTTATTTGCAGACAGAAAAATCTGCGTATGCGTTAGCCCTAATACTCACTTTATAGCAATACAGTTCTATCTCAAGCGTACTGTAAATCTTTATTTTTATTACCTATCTTCCTTACTTAACCGTATTTTTCTCACACAGCAATGGCTGCTGCGTCTCAAGGAACAATATTTCATAATATACATGCTGTTGCAATCCTTTTGAAAAAACTGGACACACAACAAGAATAAAATCTTATGCCGGTACAAGATTGGATGTTTCATATAAATCCATCAATCAATGCAGGCATGAAAAATATGATACGATAAAAAATGTAAAGCCATACCAGGCCTAAATTAAAACTTGAAAAATTTGTAAAAAATGAACTCATGAAGATAAAAATTCCAATCTTTTAATTTGTAATTAACTAAAGTTGTACTTCATATAAAACTTTTTTTTTTAAAAATCTAAAGACGTCGGGTAAAAAAAAATTCACATTTAGATCACTTGATATGGAATGACCCATTGACGCTGTAATAGTTAAATATTTTAAAATATGATCCCATCGCGATCCCAACTTGAATTTCGGTACAGATGTGGCTAAAGGTACCGTCACACGCGGCAATATTGCTAGCAATTTCACTGGCAATTTGCTGGTTGCAGTGAAATCATGGACACATTGTTCCATTTATACAAAGCAACAAAATGCAACAATGTGTCCATGATTTCACTGCAACCGGTAAGTTGCCAGTGAAATTGCCTAGCAATATTGTGTCGTGTAACGGTACCCTAAAGAGCATAGCAGGCACATGTGTATTTTGGAAAAATTTTAAATTTAACCAATTTTTTTGGAAATGCGCTTTAAAATTTTGCGTTCACATGGGCAAAATATTAACGTGACATATCTGGTGAAAGCCTGTACAGTTCTGAGTAGAATGGTGTTTATTTTGTGAGCCTTAGCTCAGTGCAATCACATCCACTGAGGGCAGGGAGGGTCTACCTCACATAACACAGTGCACACCACTGTCCTGACACAACTACACTCTCCTGATGTCCACCAGAGCCTGGGAATGCAGCAGAGTACAGAGTATACCCGCATCACACACCAGGCACATACATACAAACTCACCATTCAGGCGATCTCAGGATTAGACATGGCAGTGTGCTGTCTGTTGAGCACCCCGGAAGTGGGGAAACAACGCCTGAGAAACAAAGGTTCCGAGCAAAACTACACGCAGGACTTGGGGAAACAGTCTGTGCTGACCCCTGGTGGACTAAGGGGGAATCGCTCCAGCACTGACATCAGTGACTAGTACTACAAATATTGTACAGGCAGAGAGTGAGGAAGCTAATACAGATGGCTGCAGACTCCCACTAACTAATGCTGCTCTGTAAAGAGAAGTGCATGACAAATGAGTGAGTGAATGAGGATGATACTTGATTAAAGGAATTGTCCACAATTGGACGACCTCCTCTGAATGCCCCAGGTGATTCCATAAAACACAATATCCTCATCCTCGCCTCTGACCTCTGCTGATCCTCCGCTGTGTCCCATCATAATCATAAGGTACCTTCACACGTCGCAATCTCGCCTGGGAGTCCTAAAAGTGACCTGTTGCCCCGGAGCAATCGCCGTGAAATTGCCTCACAGTTGCAGCATGTAATTGGGGAATTCTGCGGCGATAAATAGCCTCTCGCCTGATTCCTGAGCACTGCTCTGAAATCAGCCTCAACTATGAAGGCGAGAGTTCCATGTTGTGGAGTGATGGAAACAGCGTTGCCTAGGATTTCCCGTAGGTGTGCCTCAAACGTTCTGTAGTCTAGCCCCGTCTGCGATGATTGGTGTTGGCTACTGTGTTCCCATTGGTTGATGTCGAGCCCCAGGCTTTGGGGTACTCGGGTATCAGGCTCCACTGAAGCGTTACTGTGTCACGGGGAGTGGTGGCCGCGCCTGATCCCGTGTCCTGGGTGACTTCTTTTGAAAAAGGGGTATATTTACAGGGGAATTTATATACAGTTTGTCGTTACGCCACATGTAGTTTCTGGTGAGGAGTCACCAGCGCCGCCACAGTCCGCCGGAGGTAGATGGTAATGCGGCTAGTTGTCAAAGTCCTCTACAGGTAGGGCTGGACCTCTGGGGCAGCGTGAAGGGGCAGCGTGAAGTGTTGGAGCAGTCTATGAGGGTACCGGGAATGGAGAGGAATGACACACGCACACTGCAAAAGTCTCTTTTACCTTTTACTATTGTTACGGCAGGTAAAGACGTGTAGGGCACTGACAGGTGACCAGGTTGCACAGTGGGTCCCCACAGCAAGTGGGTATAAGGCCTCCTCTGTTCCTCTTTGGTAGTTGAAGCCCAGTCTGCATGCAGCCAGACTGGCCTCCTCTCTCTTCCTGTCTTTGCTATCTGCTTTCTCTCCTCCTGTGCGGTCCACAAGTTACCTTCTCTGATCACTGCGGTGGTGCACTGCTGTGTCTGGCTCCCTCTCTTTGACCAACAGGGGGACCGAGTGGCTGAAGCCTCCATGTGTGACAGGGTTCTCTGTGCTTGCGAGATGTCAGAAGGGCCACTCCGGGTCACTGGTCGGGCCTAAATGCGGCACTGACCACCAGGATGTCTTTGCAGCTCTCCTAGCGTCTGCACACTCTGATAACTCCTCCCCAGCAGCAGTATTTATAGGGGATCTTGCCTAAGGCCAGCAAGTTGGGCCCCCCTACTGTGTCGGGGTGGAAGATGTTGCATGTAGCAGGTACCTGCTGTGGAAACCCAGCTGTGCATTAGAGAAGTCTGTGGCTCCCTGTGTGAGCAGGGCGCCACATACCCCCCCCCCCCCCCAGGTAACTTCAGTACACCTGGGCTGAGCATTTTTTTGTTTAAACAAAAGGAACAACAATTATAACATATCTACAAGTCTGAAAATATAAAAATTCACAAAAATCACTGAAAAAATATTTGAAAAATGAAAAACAGGTAAGTCCATACTGTGCTAGTCCATTCACCGCAGGCTTTGAAAGTTTGTGGCTACATTAGTCCTGTTAACTGTAGTCCTTTTTAATTGTAAAAGTTCACAGTGAGAAAGTTCAAAGTTCAAAAAGTTCAATAAGTCCTTACAGGTAAAGTCTCTGTAGGCTCAACAGTTCAAAATACACAACAACGGGTGTTTTCGACGTAGGAGTTTTAGGTACTTTAGGGGCCTCTAATGGCCATAAGTGTTGTAGGCCTCCTGGCCCTGGGGTCACCTTGTGGCCAAGTTTTTACTCTCCCTAGACAGCTCCTTACGCCAACTCCCCTCCTTTGGTGTTGTGTACCTGGCTTTTGCCTACTCTTCACCTTTTGAACACTATTTACATTTCCTTACTTTATAATGACTATTTACATGTTAACTTTTAGTGTGTTCTACCTTACTTTATTGTGTTCACTCTCCATACCTAGAAGGGGGTTGACCTTGTGTGCTTCTGTGTGATTTACGCACTACAGGTGTCACTGTCTCAGGTGAGGTTTCTATGAAGGGCTTGGTGCAGGTGTCAAGCCCCAGGATCCGGGGTACTCGGGTATCAGGCCGCAAGGGGTTAATTGTGTCACGGTGGATGGTGGCCGCGCCTGATCCCGTGTCCTAGGGGACTATTCTTTGAAAAAGGTAGAGTTTACAGGGGATTATATACAGTTTGTTGTCGTGACGCCACCTGTAGTTTCTGGTGATTTGCACCTGCGCCGCCACAGTCCGCCGGAGGTGGATGGGATCACGGCTAGGATGGTGTAGTCCTCCACAGGCAGGACTGGAATCTCCGGGGCAGTATTCCTGTAGGGAAATAAGTTCATGGAAAGAAAGCAAACTAAGTCCAAAGTCACTGTTCCTCCGGGTACTTTTCTGGCAATTGTATCGGTGACATACAAAAGTTACAGTGCAGTATTCCTGATGCTGTGAGGACAGGTAGCTGAACGGGTGGCTGCAGGCAGATCTTAGGTGGTATGGTGGACCCTTGGTGTGTGCCGCTGTGCCTACCCTCGTCTGTGCTTTTCCTGCTTCACAGTGGTGGTGAAGTCTGGTTCCATAAAGCCAACTTGACCTCCTTCTTTCTCTCTCCTTTGCTCCCTCGGATAACCCTCTGCTGGCTGACCGCCGAACCATCAAGCGGTGCCTGGTACCCTCTTTCGGTCTCTCAGGTGCCCGGGAGAAGTGTAGACTCCATGGGTCTCTGGATTTTCTGTGGTCCTAAAGTATCCCACAGGTGCGGGCTCCGGTGCCCGGTAAGCTTTCAGGGTTGAACCTGCTCAAGTTCTTTCTTTCCATTCTAGCTATCTGTGCCTGGAGAAGCTTTCTTTCTTTTAACTATTTTCTTCCTTTGAGCCCTTTTCTCTTCCTCCTTTTCCCACTGTTCCAGATCCTCTTTCCCTCTTGCCCCAAAAGAGGGAGACTATTTTTGCTCCTAGTTTGCCATTCTGCTCAAAGACCTCCTTGTTCCCCCTAGAGGTGGTTTTATTCCCTCCCGGGTTCCTCCCACTGTGTGATCTAGTGTGGGATGCTGGTGAATGGGTACCACCGACCATCCTATGATCCACCTGCAGCTGGAGTATCTGCACCTCTTTTATGGGTGCAATACCCCTCTGTGACGCCTGCTTGGTGGGGCGCCACACAGGCATGTTAGGTAAGCATCTACATTGCCGTAGTCTCACTACAGGGCTAGCAGGTGTACCGATTGCAGCATCCTCAGATTCTCTAGCAACGGGTATTTCTTCCTGATTCTTTTGTACCACTTCATTGGGCTGGTAGAAATTCAGCACTGGCACTATGATGGCTCCATCTTGTTGAGGCCAATCTTCTGGGTATTCTCCTAAGATGGTAGGGATCACCTTCTCTTTTGATTCCTTACATTGACTTACTTCTTGAATTGGTTGATTGGAGGGATTTTGGTTCTCCCAATCTGTTGGACACTTTTTGATGTGGTTTCTGGATACAGTCTGTGTGGTTTTTCCACCGTGCTTGCTGATAAGGCAGACTTTGCTGTTGTCATGTCCAGAATCTAACAGAACGTAGGGTTCTTGTTCCCACTGATCGTCCAATTTGTGTTTAGTTCTTTTCCTCTTTAAGACAATACTTCCAGGTCTTATTGGTTCTGCTGGAGCATGTTTGTTATAGTCCCTTTCTTGTTTTTCATGGGATTTCAACAGATTATCTTCTACACAAACTTGAACCATTTTGTATTGTTCGAGGCGATGGGTATCTACTACTCAGAGTTCCAAGTCTATGGGTAACTTTCCTGTACGGGCTCTTGTGGCACCCTGTGCAGGTCACCACAGAATCCCTTAGGACATGGATGGATAGTACACAGCAAGCAGACCCCACTAACAAACAACACTTTCACCCCAGACCTGTAGGGGGAGCTCCACTGGTTGCCTTAAGCCAGTTCCCCCTATAAATACGGGTCCTGGAGGGAGAAACACCAGAATGTGCAGTCACTACAGGACTGTGAAGAGCTGAGTGAGCTGACCTGGTACTGGAGCCGCGCTAGGCCCATACCAGAGACACCTGAAACAGTGGTAGACCCTCAGAGTAGGGGTCACAGGAAAGGAGAGAGTAACGAGTACAAGAAGGGGCAGAGGAGTCACACCGACTCACCCTAACAGAGTTCCGGTCACTGGGTCCGATCTACAAGGACACAGTATAGACCTTGCAGAGAAACCAACACTACAAATAGGGGGTTTAGCTCCCCGGACACCCGAAGCACCACCAAATGAGAGCCCGGAGTCTAGGCCAAGACAGGAATCCCATAGAGTGCCCTCAGTGCAGCAAATCCGGACACAGAAAGTTCAGTAACGGTTTGGTCAGGTTTCATGCCTGCCAGACTCCAGCAGAGTAACAGACACAAGGAAGCCTACAACCCTGCTTGCTGTGGAAAGTCCTGGAGTGTTTACCTTATCTCCGGTCGAGTGTACCCGTCAACATTAGTAAAGGTACCAAAAGACTTTATGTGTGCGTCTCCCTCTTTCCATCCACACCACACCACCGCTCTACCCTATTCCCCTCAACTCCATTAACTGCCCTGGGGAACCCCGCTTGTCCTGTAGGGAGCGGTTCCATCTAGCTGCCGCACATCACCCGGAGGCCAAAGCAGCGCCGGTGCTATCACCGGACCCCTACAGGGGGCGTCACGACAGACATTTTAGTATTTATTGCCATCATCACCCTTTTTATCTGCATTCCCCCAGGCTCACGGCCTCAGGCACCGCTACCCATGACTACCCCAGAGACCTAAGCCTGAGTGACCGAGTACCCCACGGGCCTGGGCCGGACATATTCTGGCGTCACGAACAGGATTCCGGGCCCGGTGTAACTGGGTACTGTGCGCCATTAATTGACTGTGATTGTGAACTGTAAATTTGAAACCGCCATTGCTGCGCGGAGAGCCGGAAAAAAAGGGGCGTTATTGTGCAAGGACGCGAAGATAGGCCCCGCCCCACGCTCTGACAAGATCCGCTGGACGCAGGAGGAGGATCCGGAATCTCCCGTGGTGCTCCATTCCCCGCCCGCCGAGCGGACGACTTCCGTTGATTTGAAAGAGACTGGCCGCAATTAACTAGGGCGGAGCGAAGATGAGTGACCCGGACCCCAGCAACGCAGTAGCCCCGCCGGTGAACCCGCCGGTTGCCCGCCAGGGGCCCAGAACGTACAACCCCCAGTCGTTAATCCACCCGGCGGCGTCATGTTGCCACCGCTGCCTGCACCGGTGGCCCTGATAATGCCGATATCTCTGCCATACGTCCCGAATGTAGCCTGGTTACCCAAGTACAGCGGCAAGTCCGGAACCCTAGATGCATTCCAGAGAAAGAAATGCACCGTACTTGGATATGTACGCGATGACCGGTAAGCAGAGAGCGTCAGTAGTAATGGGACAGTTAACAGATGCAGCAGAGCTGGAAGCCCGAAACTGGTCTGTGGAAAATCAGGAGTCTGTTGAGCAAATATTTATAAAGCTAAAGAAAGTTTTTGAGCATCACACTGAATCAAAACTGAGACTGTTGTTTTATCATTGCAAACGAGGGGCACAAGAGAGTGTCCTAGATTATTCCCTACGCTTATAAGAAGCGCTGAGACTCCTTAAACATGCCGATCCCGGTGGCGTTCGTGATGAAAACAAAATGCTGATTGAACAATTTGTTATCGGCCTCAGATTACCCGATGATAGAAAACAAGCGCGCTGGTGGGCTCTTCAAAACCCTGATGTAGAGTTTGCTATGTTAAAAGACTTAACGGTTCGGGGACAGCAGCTCCCTGCAGTACCAGACTTAACCCCACAGCCGCAATGGACTAAAACCCCTTCCGTGCCAGAAGCACCTACTTCATCCCCCACAGCTCAATCCAGTGCACAAACTGTGACACCCGACCGGTTTGACAAACTGTGCTCCGATGTGCAGCAGCTGACCAAGGAGGTGGCGAGGCTTCGAGGTGCAAGGCGACACAAGACAGAAGCCAGGCCACCAGACAAGATCCAGCTCGCTGACAGCCCAGACGACGTTCCATGGATGAAGAGGAGGACACCACCGCTTCAAGGGAAACCCACGGATCGTTACAGCGCCGACGGACAGCCCATCTGTCGCAAGTGCGACAAAGAAGGACACGTCTACCAATCCTTTCCTTTAAACGAGCAGCCCCTGGGAGAGGAGGGCCAACCCCAGGAGTAGACAGTCCAGGCCCGACCAACTGGGAGCGCAAGTACGTGGTAGATCGTCCGTACTTGTCCATCATCATCGACGGCACCGCTACCACTGCATTGGTAGATACCGGATCCCAGGTGACTACCATCCCGAGTATCCTTTACAAACGGTTCTGGTCCAACATCAAACTAGAACCCCAAACCCTGACTTAAACATTGAAGCAATGGGATGCTTGTTACAATAGAGGGGCAGTGGGAGGCAACAGTAAAGGTGGGGAGGGTACAGTTAAAGAACCAGGGCATCATAGTGGTTCAGGACAAACCACATGAGCGGGATCCACGTGATACTGGGTACCAATGTGATGGTTAAATGCCTAGATGAAGTGTTGTTTTTGCTCCAACAGAGTGCAGATACCGCTAAGCCCAATGAGAGGAGAGGTCTTCAGAGGGAGATTTCAGCTCTGGTGTATCAGCAGCAGGTAACAATGTCAAATGGTGAAATTGGCAGTGTACGTGTGACAGATCCAATTCCTATTGTAGTGCCACCAAGAAGTGAAATGGTGATCTGGTGTCGGGTAGCGGTAGGCCTCAGAGGGCAGGACTACCAGGCAGTAGTGGAGCCCGTGATGTCTGACAGTAGTCCCACACTCCTGACAGCCAGGGGGGTGGTTGATGTAAGAAAAGGAAGGGTCCCTATACGTGTACTAAACTAAGGTGATGATGAAGTAAAACTGCTAAGGTATTCCACTGTTGCAAAACTGTACCATGTAGATAACAACGCAATACATGAAGCTAAGTCATTTTCTCAGACAGTGTCAGACGAACCCTATCACTCCAAAGGTCAGCTAGAGAAATGGTGTCAGGAGCTCAGTATAGGAACTGACAACACATCTTCTCACCAGTAAAATGGAGTCTATCGGGTAGTTCGAGAGTATAAACAGGTGTTTATCAAACATCCACTTGATTTTGGGAGAATTAAATGGGTACAACATCATATACCCACAGGTGACCATGCACCCATAAAAGAAAGATACAGGCCTATACCCCAACACACTACCAGAAGGCAAAAGAGATGCTACAGGACATGAAGAATGTAGGGGTCATTAGAGATAGTTGTAGTCCCTGGGCAGCACCACTGGTCCTGGTTAAAAAGAAAGATGGTAGCATGAGGATGTGCATAGATTATAGGCAGATCAACAAAGTAACACACAAAGATGCATACCCGTTACCACGCATAGAAGAGTCACTAGCAGGGCCGCACCGTCCATTGGACAAGGTGAGCCCTGTCATTCAGACGGCAGCCGGCAGGGGGAGCGGCAGTGCAGAAGGGGGCGGCGCCTAAATGCAAGCAGCCTCCCCTGTCATGGCGCCGGCCGCTCACCCCGCGCACCGGAGGTAAGCGGCGACCGCCGGGAGAGAGGCACAGAAGGGGCGGCAGGGGCCCCAGGCATCACTACCACCCCCCCCCCCCGGGACTCACGGCCGCGGCCGGCAATCACTGCCGCGGGTCAGGCGGCGGTGGCGAGCCGGTCATTGTAGAAGGGGCGGCAGCCCCAGGCTCCAACAGCACCCCCCCCCCGTAGTCAGTGCGGCTCAGGCGGCAGTGGGGCTCGGTGCACCCCTGGTCACTAGCTGCATTAAAGTCTGCCAATTACTTCTCAACCTTGGATCTTACTAATGGGTACTAGCAGGTCTCCGTTGCAGAAGAAGATCGTGAGAAGACAGCCTTCACAACGCCAATGGGGCTACGCGAGTTCAACAGTATGCCATTCGGGTTATGCAACGCACCAGGAACATTCCAGAGGCTGATGGAGTGTTGCCTAGGCCACAGAAACTTTGAGACTGTGTTGCTATACCTGGACGATGTCATAGTATACTCACAGACCTATGAAGATCACCTGCAACACCTGAGCGAAGTGTTTGAGTCATTGTCCAAGTATGGTATGAAGTTGAAACTGTCAAAATGTCACTTGTTGAAACCCAAAGTCCAGTGTCTGGGACATGTGGTCAGTGCAGAAGGCGTAGCACCCGACCCGGACAAGGTTACAGTCATCAACAACTGGCCAGCGCCAACCACCTTCAAAGAGGTAAGTCAATTCTTAGGACTGGTCGGGTAGTACAGAAGATTTATAAAAAGCTAAACGAAGATAGCAGCGCCCATGCAAGATCTCCTGGTGGGTCAATCCAAGAAAGGCAAGATCAGAGGTCCTCCGTTCCGGTGGGGATCAGAACAAGAACAGTCTTTCCAGAAACTGAAAGATGCCTTAATGGGAGAAGAATGAAAGACAAAAAGAAAAAGGGGTCGCAATAGTGCAATATCGCCTGTGAGATAGATTTCCTTAATTGTGGACCTGTGCCTACTAACTTTATAGTGTTGTGCGGTCCATGCACAACACTGGTGAGAAATGAGAAAGGTTTTAGGGGTCCTCCCCTTTATAGTGGCTCACACCGTTATCCTCTCCTTATGGTGGGCTGGGAGTCTCCTACCCGCGACCTCCAGAGCTCCAGTGTTTGGCGGTTTCCTAGGTGACCGAAGATCCTGCACTTTGCGACTGAGCTGCTCCTGCCGTGCACTCTTGGAGATAGTAGAATGAATTAATATACAGCACGGTCTCTCGTGGGCGCTCAAATCACAGCGTGGACTCCGGTCCAGTTGAAAATCCTTTATTAGCAAAACCTCCTTCCCCACAACATGTTTCAACGGTCACACACCGTCTTCCTCAGGTGGAATGAAGGCTAAGTAAACATTAAAACTTTATATAGGGCGGCCCAGAATCCCATTGGGCCAAAAAGATTAGTATACTATACACCTTTTTATTAACTCATTAATCCCCAAAACCAGAGGTAACTGTGTAAACTAACCAAGATTCTAGTTTATATCTCAACACACCAACATATATTATAAAATATATATATGCACCAGTAGATTAAATACACAGATTCTAAACCAATAAAAAATGTATAAAAATGTATAAAAAGTAATAATAGATGATAAAAAATGATAGATGTTAAAAATAAACTTTTTTTCTCCTATATTAGTATAAAACTGTTCTAAAAATAACATAATCAAACAATCATAGTCTATATGGAATTTCCCCTTCATATATTAAAACATATTAAAACATTCCTTATACCAAAATTGAAATCTTCATTATCCCTGACAGCCCTCCACTACAATCCATCCTTGATCTTGGTTTTCAAAAAATGATGAAATATTAATAATGATAAAAACAAATGAAAAAAATAATAATAATAATAATAATATATATATATATATATATATATATATAAAAAATAATAATAATAAATAATAATAAAAATAAATACCGTATATACTCGCGTATAAGCCGAGTTTTTCAGCCCAAAATTTGGGCTGAAAAGTCCCCCTCGGCTTATATGCGAGTATATAAAAAAAAATAAAAAAATACCGCAGCAGCCCCGGAGGTATACAGGCCCCCCATCAAGTTCCAGGGCCCCACCCACCTTGCACGCAGCCTGTAAAGGAAAATCATACTTGCCAGAGTCCAGTCGCGCCGTCCGCAGCTGCCGACATGACGATCCCGGGCTCCATTCAGCGTCTTCCGCATTTCCTGTAGTCGCGGGCAATGACGTCATTGCCCGCGCGCACAGGAAGTCGGAAGCCGGAAGACGCTGAATGGAGCCCGGGATCGTCATGTCGGCAGCTGCGGACGGCGCGACTGGACTCTGGCAAGTATGATTTTCCTTTACAGGCTGCGCGCAAGGTGGGGGGGCCCTGGAACTTGATGGGGGGGCCTGTATACCTCCGGGGCTGCGGCTGTATACAGCCCTGGGGCTGCGGCTGTATACAGCCCTGGGGCTGCGGCTGTATACAGCCCTGGGGCTGCGGCTGTATACAGCCCTGGGGCTGCTGCTGTATACAGCCCTGGGGCTGCGGCTGTATACAGCCCTGGGGCTGCGGCTGTATACAGCCCTGGGGCTGCTGCTGCTGTATATACCTCTGGGGCTGCATCTGGGGCTGCATCTGGGGCTGCATCTGGGGCTGTATATGGGGCTGCATCTGGGGCTGCATCTGGGGCTGCATCTGGGGCTGCATCTGGGGCTGCATCTGGGGCTGTATATGGGGCTGTATATGGGGCTGCATATACCTCTGGGGCTGCATATACCTCTGGGGCTGTATATACCTCTGGGGCTGCATCTGGGGCTGCATATGGGGCTGTATATGGGGCTGTATATGGGGCTGCATATACCTCTGGGGCTGCATATACCTCTGGGGCTGCATATACCTCTGGGGCTGCATATGGGGCTGCATATACCTCTGGGGCTGCATATACCTCTGGGGCTGCTGTATACTACCACTGGGGCTGCTGATGTATATACCACTGGGGCTGCTGCTGCTGTATATACCTCTGGGGCTGCATCTGGGGCTGCATATACCTCTGGGGCTGCATATACCTCAGGGGCTGCATATACCTCTGGGGCTGCATATGGGGCTGCATATACCTCTGGGGCTGCATATACCTCTGGGGCTGCTGTATACTACCACTGGGGCTGCTGATGTATATACCACTGGGGCTGCTGCTGCTGTATATACCTCTGGGGCTGCATATGGGGCTGCATATGGGGCTGCATATACCTCTGGGGCTGCATATACCTATGGGGCTGCATATACCTCTGGGGCTGCATATACCTCTGGGGCTGCATATACCTCTGGGGCTGCATATGGGGCTGCATATACCTCTGGGGCTGCATATGGGGCTGCATATACCTCTGGGGCTGCATATACCTCTGGGGCTGCATATGGGGCTGCATATACTTCTGGAGCTGCATATACCTCTGGGGCTGTATATACCTCTGGGGCTGCTGTATACTACCACTGGGGCTGCTGCTGTATACTACCACTGGGGAGGCTGCTGTATACCTCACTGCTGGGGGTTGTATACCTGTGCTGGAGTCCACCCTCGGCTTATACGCGAGTCAATAAGTTTTCCCAGTTTTTGGGGGCAAAAGTAGGGGGGTCGGCTTATACACGGGTCGGCTTATACACGAGTATATACGGTAAATGAAAATTGAAATATAAACTTTTATATATATACATATATATATATATATACACATACATGTATACATATATAAATATATATATATATATATACATATATACACACACATATGTGTGTGTATATATGTGTATGTATATATATATATGTCCAAGTATAAGAACTGCTGGGCACTAACTTGCAAAAGGTCACTGTCACAATGTGACTCAAGCCTGCGGGTTAGCCGTGCGGTGCTGGCAAATTAGCAAAATATCCAGTAACAACATATAGGAAAAATAGCCGCACTCACCGACATTTGATCTCTTATGTTCTTTATTCATAGTCCATCTTCATGAACATCTGACATTGCTGAGCAGGGAGGGGAGTGCAGGGGAGGCGGACGACGGTTCACCGTTTCGCGGACCCGTAGAAGCGGCATACGGCCGCGAAACGGTGAACCGTCGTCCGCCTCCCCTGCACTCCCCTCCCTGCTCAGCAATGTCAGATGTTCATGAAGATGGACTATGAATAAAGAACATAAGAGATCAAATGTCGGTGAGTGCGGCTATTTTTCCTATATGTTGTTACTGTATATATATATATATATATATATATATATATATATATATATATATTACAAAAAAGGACAGCAGCACATCCTTTTCAATACGTGTATGTGGATTTATTCCTGGACTGCGACGTTTCGGCTATATGTCAGCCTTTCTCAAGACTGCTTGAGAAAGGCTGACATATAGCCGAAACGTCGCAGTCCAGGAATAAATCCACATATATGTATTGAAAGGATGTGCCGCTGTCCATTTTTGTTTCTATTTATAATACCTTGGTGATGGTAGTAAAAGCTTGCACCCGATTTTTATATGATAGTGCTGTTCCAATTTTTGATATTTTATATATATATATATATATATATATATATATATAAATAAAGAAATGAGGCTGCAGCACACGATTTTAGAAAAATACAGCTTTTAATGGCTTCTTATGGCATTAGAATAGCGACGTTTCGGTCCTCAGACCTTCCTCTGGCCAGAGGAAGGTCTGAGGACCGAAACGTCGCTATTCTAATGCCATAAGAAGCCATTAAAGGCTGTATTTTTCTAAAATCGTGTGCTGCAGCCTCATTTCTTTATTTTTATGTCTGGAGTTAGTGGTTGGACACCACTCTGAAGGACTGCTAAGCACTGGGCGTACGCCAACCGAGAGACGCTGCTCAAACTTTTTTCTATTTATATATATATATATATATATATATATACATACTTTTTTTTTTTTTTTTTTTATTTGTTTTATTTTTTTTTATATTTTTTTATATTTTATTTTTTATTTATTTATTTTTATTATTATTTATTATTTTGTTTATATATATATATATATATATATATATATATATTATTATTATTTTTATTTTTTTTTTTATTTTTTTTTTTATCATTATTATTATTTCATCATTTTTTGAAAACCAAGATCAAAGATGGATTGTAGTGGAGGGCTGTCAGGGATAATGAAGATTTCAATTTTGGTATAAGGAATGTTTTAATATGTTTTAATATATGAAGGGTTAATTCCATATAGACTATGATTGTTTGATTATGTCATTTTTAGAACAGTTTTATACTAATATAGGAGAAAAAAAGTTTATTTTTAACATCTATCATTTTTTATCATCTATTATTACTTTTTATACATTTTTATACATTTCTTATTGGTTTAGAATCTGTGTTTTTAATCTACTGGTGCATATATATATTTTATAATATATGTTGATGTGTTGAGATATAAACTAGAATCTTGGTTAGTTTACACAGTTACCTCTGGTTTTGGGGATTAATGAGTTAATAAAAAGGTGTATACTAATCTTTTTGGCCCATTGGGATTCTGGGCCGCCCTATATAAAGTTTTAATGTTTACTTAGCCTCCATTCTACCTGAGGAAGACGGTGTGTGACCGTTGAAACATGTTGTGGGGAAGGAGGTTTTGCTAATAAAGGATTTTCAACTGGACCGGAGTCCACGCTGTGATTTGAGTGCCCACGAGAGACCGTGCTGTATATTAACGGGAGAAGAGATCCTGACTTACCCTGATTATAATCTACCGTTCCTGTTATACACTGATGCAAGCAATGAAAGCTTAGGAGCAGTCTTAGCACAGAGACAGCAAGGCAAAGAGAAGGTGATAGCTTATGCGAGCAGAAAGCTCCGTCCAACAGAGAGGAACCCGGAGAATTATAGCTCTTTCAAGTTGGAGTTCCTAGCCCTGGTCTGGGCAATCACAGAACGTTTCAAGGACTACCTGGCGTCCTCCCCTTTCACAGCTTTCACCGCCAACAATCCTCTAACCCATTTAGAGACTGCAAAGCTAGGAGCCCTGGAGCAACGTTGGATGGCAAGATTGTCAAATTATGACTTCACTGTCAAGTACTGGGCAGGTCATAAGAATGGCAACGCTGATGCCCTGTCCAGAATGCCTAACCTCCCAGAAGAAGGAGAAGACATAGATGAACTAGAAGAAATAGAATTGCCAGCTCTCCACTGTACAAGTACAGCCTCATGTCATCAGGCAAGTCAAAGGCGTAAAGAGAGAACCGTAAATCCGTTACCCACCATGACTGGAAAGAAACTCAAGCCAGTGACCCAGATGTTAGCTTAGTCAAAGAGCCGATAACCCAAGAACACTCCAGTCTGAGTTCAGATGCGTCGCAAGATGCCAAACGCCTGTGGAAGGAGAAAGGAAAGTTATTCGTCTACCAAGGAAAGCTATGCAGATGTTACCTGAACCCCAGAACTCATGAACTTATCTGGCAGATAGTAGTTCCAAAAACAGATGTCAAAATGATCCTAGAAGCTTACCAAGATGACGCAGGACACTTTGGTTGAAAGAAACTAGAGATGCTGTTAAAAGACCGTTTCTACTGAGGTTCTATTGAGAGATGGTGCAAGAACTGTGGACCGTGTCACCTGAGGAGAAAGGACCAGCAAAGTCAGAAGGCTCCGTTACAGCCAATCATTACCAAGAGACCTCTTGAAATAGTAGCTCTAGACCATGTGAAGTTAACACCTAGCAGAACAGGGTACACGTACGCCCTCACAATGGTTGATCACTACTCAAGATTCCTCGTAGTAGTACCAGTCAAAGACTTAACCGCAGAAGTAGCAGCTAAAGCTTTCCAGAGTTACTTTTGTCGCCTGCATGGGTATCCAGATCGAGTGTTGACTGATCAAGGACCAGCATTCGAGTCAGAACTATTCCACGCGTTCTTAGGATTATATGGATGTAAGAAGATAAGGACCACACCGTATCATCCACAAACAAATGGTCTGTGTGAAAAGATGAACAACATCGTTCATCGACATGCTGAGAGAAATCAGTGGCCAGAAAAGCTACCAGACTTAGTTGATATCTACAATCATATCCCCGTCAGTTCTACCAGCTGCGCACCAGCTTACTTAATGCGAGCAAGACCAGGAAAACTTCCAATTGACTGAGAGATGGGAACAGTAGAACCAACCCAAGAGTCTCCAGATGAAGATTGGAATTATCATCGCCAAGAGCAATACAGAAAAGTCCAAGAGAGTGTTGAGGGAAATCTAGATCAAAGCAGAAGCAAGCAAGAACATTACTTCAATAAACACGCCTCAGCAGAACCCTTAACACCGGTGAACTAGTTCTCAAGAGAAAAAGAAAAACCAACAAACTAGATGACCATTGGGAAGCAGAACCCTACACTGTAATGCAATTTAATTTTGACAATTCCAAGACTTGTGTAATCAGTAAAGATCAAGGAAGAACAACTGCAACTGTATCAAGAGATCACTTAAAGAAATGCCCTGATCAATTGAAACCCCAGCAAGTAACCTATCCCTCATCAACAGTTGAAAAAACCCAAAGAAGATGTAGTCCACACTGAAATTGGAGATTTACCAGCAGACTGGCCCCAATACAATGGAGCATTTATCATACCAGTCATTTCGTTCTATCAACCAGTAGAAAATCAAGTACCAATTTAACCCGTTCAGGAAGAACCAGAACCAAGAAGACCAGAAGAACCTGTTCAATTGCAAGAAGTGCAGACTGTTATACCGGAACCTGAGATTCCTATAATCGGTGAACCTGCTAGTCTTACAGTAAGACCAAGAATTCGCAGACAGCTACCCGCATTACCACCTCAAACAGAAGTCAGTACACATGCAACACTGATTCCACGCAGATCATGTCGCAGTACACAAGGACAGGCCCCATCTAGATATGGAGAGTGGGTTTAAAATGTAAAGTATAATAGTACCCGTTATCACAATGTAAATAAGTGACCCTAGTCCGCAAGTGTAAATACTAGGGTATAGAAGGGTGGGGAACTGGGCACAGCCCCAAGCATATTAAGTTGGGAATAGAAAGTGCCAGGGGTAGAGAAATTAGGAAAGACCCAACCTCCTAAGCAGAGACACCCATAGGGAATTTGTGTAAAGTTTAAAGTGTGTACCCGTAATTGTGTTTAAGCATCAGAGACTTTACTGCTGGACTTTACCTTTTTTCCCGTTTACTTGAACCCGGACTATGGTCACAGGAGTAGTGTGACAAAAACTGCTTTTCCTTCCTTTTCCCAGCCTGCGGCAGATGGACTAGTGCCATAAGGACTGCTTTTTTCATATTTTTTTCTTTCTTTTTCAGTGCTTTTTGTATATTTTCAATTTGAGACTCTGTAAATATCGTTTATTAAATGTATATAAATTGTTTGAAGTTGTAAACAAAAACTTTTTGCTCAGTCCGGAGAACTGAGGTTAACTAGGGGGGAATGTGGCACCCTGTGCAGGTCACCACAGAATCCCTTGGGACATGGATGGATAGTACACAGCAAGCAGACCCCACTAACAAACAACACTTTTCACCCCAGACCTGTAGGGGGAGCTCCACTGGTTGCCTTAAGCCAGTTCCCCTATAAATACTGGTCCTGGATGGAGAAACACCAGAGTGTGCAGTCACTACAGAACTGTGAAGAGCTGAGTGAGCTGACCTGGTACTGAAGCCGCGCTATGGGCCAGAGACAACTGAAACAGTGGTAGACCCTTAGAGTAGGGGTCACAGGAAAGGAGAGAGTAACGAGTACAAGAAGGGGCAGAGGAGTCATACCGACTCACCCTAACAGAGTTCCGGTCACTGGGTCCGAGCTACGAGGACACAGTATAGACCTTGCAGAGAAACCAAAACTAAAAATAGGGGGTTTAGCTCCGGAACCGAGCACCACCAAATGAGAGCCCGGAGTCTAGGCCAAGACAGGAATCCCATGCAATGTCTATGGGGCTTACGGCAGTTGCGGCAAGTGCAGTATAGTTGCGGTTTCGGCACTTGCGGCCGCTAAAAAACTGCGGTCAACAGCGTTTTTTTTCACGGCCGCAGTGCCGCAAGTGCCGAAACTGCAACTATACTGCACTTGCCGCACCTGCGCAAGCCCATAGACATTGCAGGGGCTTGCCGCAGGTGAACCTCAAGTGTGACGGTTAGGCGGCAGATGCGGTAAATCTGCCGCATCTGCCGCGATCAGCGATAAATGCTGATATGAAAGGGGCCTAAGCTGCACAGACAATCCTGCATTTCATGTAACAGCCATTAAGCCCATTCTCTTTCATATTGTGTTCAGTGTTGCAGCAAACCTATTCCCTCAAGTGCACACACATATTTTTCTTGCACCTGCACATTAAGGTGTTGCCAGTCCTTTATAATGTAATTTGACTGTTGAGACTTCTGCGGCCACGGTTATTATGCTTCTGTCAAGTATGTTTATTATTATTTTTGTAATCTTTTCATTTTAAAACTGGGAAAAGGTGGGTGATTTCAACTTTCATATATATATATATATATATATATATATATATTTTGTAAACAATAACTCATTGTAGAATATTGCATAAAACGCAGTTTCATTTGAAGATCAACATAAGCTGAGCTTTAGAGGAGCACTAAGATGGCACACTCAGTCTGTGCAAAATAAAATATGGCATGTTCTACTCTTATCCATATCCCGGATGTGACCTATAGGGCTCATTCAGACGAGCGTATACATTGTTCATAAGCTGTCTGTATGAAAAACTGAACCGCCTAGTGCATGCTGCCATTTTTTTGTCATGTGCCGATTTGGACTATAAAGAAAAATCCTCATCAAAAAGCTTAAATGAATAACATGGACAGCACATAGGCCGAATATATATGTGTATGAACTTAAACTTACATGGACGTTAACTTCTAAGCACTGGCGTAACTTTGAGTTCATGGGCCCCGATGCAAAAGCTCCAATGGGGGCCTCCAATTATTGCAAATCGATAACAGCATTAACATTTTTCCATAGGCCAAAGAGACATTTGGGGCCCCCCTAGGCTCCAGGGCCCAGGAACTATTGCAATGCCTGCACCTATTGTAGTTATGCCCCTGCTTCTAACTATTCTATCTGTGTTGCTGGAAACTTCTGAAGATTTGCAGCTGCATCTTTATCTACTGCAGAGTTCCATTTCATATGATGATTGATAATATTATTTAACGTTCCAATCCTCTCTCGCACCCTACCTCACAAAATTGGCGAACTCTCTCACTACCAATAAAGGTGCCCTCCCAGCAGAAATGCAGGAAGCCCTAATCTCGGTTATTTACAAAAATAAAGGAGATAGGGAAAATCTTACTAACTACCGGCCAATATCTCTCCTCAACTCAGATTTTAAAATTATTACCAAAACAATTAATAACCGACTACAGAAAGTCACCCCCAATCTATTACAGGGAGATCAGGTGGGGTTCGTACCGGGCAGAAATACTACGGATGCCACGAGGCGAGCTCTTAATTTGATTTCTTGTGTGGAGGAAACAAAGACACCAGCACTAGTAGTAGCTGTTGATGCCGAAAAGGCATTCGAGTGCATTGGAATTACCTTTTCCAAACACTACACAAATTCGGCCTTCAGGGAGGAATCCTAAATGCAATTGAATCACTATACTCCCAACCTACAGCCAAAATATTAACTAATAACACTTTATCTGATAAGTTTACCCTTACTAATGGAACTAGGCAGGGCTGCCCTCTTTCTCCTACCCTTTTTGACTTATTCATAGAGCCATTGGCTGAAATGATACGTATGAATCCTTATATAAAAGGAATCCCCCTCCAACATAGGCAATTTAAAATCTCTCTGTTTGCTGACGATATCCTCCTGACACTAACAGACCCTTTGGTTTCAATGCGACATCTCCTAGACACCATACGAAATTTTTCCAGAGTCTCTCACTATAAAATCAACCTTGCAAAAACACAAATCTTGCCTCTTAACATTGACCAACCAACACTAGAGATTCTTAAGTTGGAGTTTCCCTTATCCTGGGAACACAACACTCTCGACTACTTAGGGATTAAGATCTCCAAACCACTCTCAAATATCATAGACATTAATTACGCAGAAATATATAAAACCATACAAACAGACCTTCTCCACATGAAAAAAATTGAAATGTCTTGGTTAGGGAAAATCAACGCATATAAGATGTGTATTCTCCCAAAACTTCTCTACTTATTTAGATCTATTCCCCTCAAAATTCCTTGTAAAGGGCTGCAAAAACTCCAGATGCAGATCTCCAAGTTTGTTTGGAATGACGGTAAGCCTAGAGTTGCCAAGACTACACTTATGAAAGGGAGAGCTAGAGGTGGACTTGCTCTTCCAAATTTATATGCTTACCATCATGCTATCTTGATCAAAAATAGTCATGACTGGTGGAGAGAACATGACCGACCTAATTGGTTAGAACTAGAAGAACCCAAAAACATAAGAAACAAAATGGGCCTAGTGGTTATAGCTCATCTGTGCGATAAAAAAATGACCACTTCCTAAAAATCCAATCACTAAAACCATAATCCAATCCTGGAAGTTACTACTCAACTATTCAAGCAAAACGCATAAATATTCCCCCCCCGTCCTGGATACCCATTGAAGTATTTGAAGTGATTGCCCCCAAGATTGAACTAGGGTCATGGAAATTAAAGGGAATTACTTATATATCTGATATTGTAGACGGTAATAATTTACTCCTCCCATTTCACACAATCAGAAACAAATTTGATTTGGATCCCTCAGAAATTAGCAAGTGGACTAAATTAGGAAAACTGGTTCAGACTCATGATCTTAAATTCTCTCTGCCACAAAACCTAGTCCAAATGGTTAAATACTTCCAAAGTAACGTGTTCTGGAAAACCAGTACTATTTACCAATCCTTTAACTTAGATATTATTACTTAAAAAACAACAAACTTGGTGGCATGGGAGAAAGAACTTGCCCTAGATATTAGTCTGGACCAAATACAACACATTTTTGACAACATATACTCTGCCGTTCCCTGTTACTCGTTAATTGAAACCCATTACAAAATCTTTACCAGATGGTATTTAACCCCCTATAGACTACACCTTATTCACGACCAAAACTCCCCATTGTGTTGGAGAAATTGTATCGAGGTTGGTTCTTTATCACATATATTTTGGTACTGCAAATCCCTCAGATCATATTGGGAAAAAATAAACCTTCTAATAAATGATGTTACAAGACTACAGGTTCAACTTACGGAGGAATTAGTGCTTCTACTTATTGGAATCGACCTAATTCCCAAACTTCATAGACCAATTGTGTCCCATATTGTATTAACTGCAAAAAAAAACATCGCTACTAAGTGGAGAGACCCTCTTCCTCCGAGCTTTGAGGATACTATTGATAAAATAGGATCCCATAATGTCTATGAATATGCTTACTCACTTAGGCATAACCTTTTAAGAAAATATAAAAAGAAATGGCGTTATTGGAATGCCTTTATGCCCTCTCCACATATTCCCAGAGACATGGACATCGTATACTAACTGCTCAGATACATTAGACCACCCTGCTTGAGACTCACTTGGATCTTAGGTCACTTACGTTTATGGCTGTATTGACTACCCCACCTAATGATAGCGCGTTACATGATATGTACATAGTTCATTTGTTAATGTATATTGACGGAGTAATTCTGTTATCAACAATCCGTCTTATCTGTAATTGCTAATATTATCTTCTTATTTCCCTACATTGTAATTAATGTTTCTAATTGTACATGTTATTGTATTACTATTATCGAGTTGTATACTCTATTCTTTAATTAATACGCTCAGTAATGCACTCATGAGCTACCTGTTTTGCACAGTAAATTCAATAAAAATCATTTGAAAACATATGATGATTGATTGTTATGACCTATAGCCACCACGAGGGGGAGAATTGCAGCTTTCTGCACACAGGCTTATCATTGAGCTCTCAGGCTCCCTCTGGTGGAAGCAGCTAATCACAAGCATGTCTTTAAAATGCTGGGGTTTAGGATGGGAAACAAAATGTGTAGAGGTCACACGGTATGAGAATTATTGGAGAAAAGAATAAGAAGCAATAGCAAACATACTTTATGTGAACTCCTGATGGCTTCAGACTCTTCTTCAACAATCCAGTATCTTATTTATACAATGCACCGAATGGAAACTTTGTATCAGGAAACAGCAGTATAATGCTTGTTGGTTTAGGTAAATGATTCAGAAGTCTGTATTGTCATACATAGACTGACTGAATGCTTTGCACTCAAACCTTGACAAGCCCTTTAACCCTTATACCCCCAAGCGATTTTCCATTTTTTGTTTTTTGTTTTTAACTCCCCTTCTTCCGAGAGCCATAACATTTTTATTTTTCCGTCAATATAGACATATAATAGCTTGTTCTTTGCAGGACGAGTTGTACTTTCAGAAGATATTGTTTATTTTACCCTATAGGGTACTGTAAAATGGGAAAAAATTACAAATGATGGGAAATTGAAAAAAAAGTGCAATTATATGTTTGTTTTTTGTGTTTTTTATTCACCATATTCCCTATATGGCACAACTGATATGACAGTGTGATGCCTTGGGTCTGTTCGAGTTCGTAGATACCAAACATGTCAACTTTTACTGATATCTAAGAGGTGAAAAAAATCCAGAAGTTTGAAAAAAAAATTGCCCTTTTTGCGCCATGTTCTGCGACCTGTAGTGGTCTCATTGTTCAGGATCTGGGGCTGTGTGACGGCTTATTTTTTGCGTCTCGAACTGATATTTCTAATGATACAATTTTTGTGAACATATAACACGCCCACATCCAGGGCCGGTGGTACTCGGGAACCGGGCAGCAGTTGTTCTTCACTCTCGGTTCTTTTCACAGGGACAGACGGGGGCCGAGACCCGGTCCCGTGACCCTGGCAGGGAAAAGGGGTATTTCTGACGCCACCTGCAGTATGTGGCCAGGACAGCCGCTGCTGCTTCAGAACCTCTGGGGACGGTGACTGGCAGCTTGGATGGTTTCGCTCCCCACAGGTGGAGCGCAGTCTCCAGGGCAGCATGATGGAGGAGTCAGTTCATACCATAGCAGATGGTCATTAGATCATCAGCATCCTGGTGCCTTTTGTGGCCTGTGCAGCCGATGGTCACCGCTAAGAAAAGTCTCACACACCCACAGCTGGAGTTCTGTTACTTTTACTCAATTGTTTCAGCATGGCCACTGGGTACTTCTCTTGCCAACCTCCGGTTCAGCGTTGTCTCCTGAACCGGGACAGTGCAATCGAGCCCCTGTTGGTGTTCCTTTCTCTCTTACTAGGTGTTTCTGTCTCTGGTGGTCTCACTCAGCGCTATAAGGTAGTTTCTCCTGTGGAGCAAGCGCGACACCGCTCTGCCCCCCAGGCTCTCAGCGCCTCCGCACACAGAGCTCAGGTACCGACAGCCATGGGTGCTCAGTTGTACCCCTTCCGGATACTGCTCCCTAGTTAGGCCGCCTTCTCTAAGTGTTGTTCTCTGTGTTGGGTGTTCGGCCGCAGCTCCCCTTAGGAACTCAGGACCAATGGTTTGGGCGTACAGCATCCGCGCCATGTTCAGGGTCAGGTTCCTGTGTCGTCCACCAGCTCCTTTGTCTCGCCAGATACGGACATATGGGGATCCCCTCTTCCTCCACATCTGTCGGTCTTTCCCTCCCAGAGCGAGTGTGGTCATGCTCCAGCCCACGGGAGTCAATACCAACACTTCTACACTCCCGACTTTCACTCCACTCCTTTTCCCGCTGTTCTCTCTCTTCTACTTTTTTTTTTTACTCTACACTTTCCCTCTCGACTACGCTTGGGTCCTCCCTCTGGGTCCACCCACCATCCTGGGATCCTTAGTGTTGTGTATGTGTGTGAGAAACTCAACTGCGTCATCCCAGTACCTGGAGACCAGAGGCACAACACTCCCTGTAATGGAGGAGTGCAGTACCTCTGGTGGCGGCCTACCTGGTGGGCCGCCACACATACGTTGTTTTAATCACCCATTATTGCATTTTATATCAATATTACAGCGATAAAAAAAAACGTAATTTTGCCGTTTGGACTTTTTTCCCATTACGCAGTTCACTGATCTGATTAATTGATTTTATATTTTGATAGATCAGGCATTTTTGAACGCGGTGATACCAAATATGTGTATTTTTGACCTTTGGGTTTTCATTGGCTGTAAGCCATAATCATCAACAATATATGTGCCAAAATGGCAATAACCCCTGAGGAGAGCATCTTGATGAGCACTAAATGATTTCTAGGAAAAGCATGGTTCCCTGCCTAGAGAAAATAATACAGTACTTGAATTGTCATAGAATGGCAGCTGGTAAGGAGAGCCCGACACAAATTGCCACGTAAAGTGGCTTTGTCAGAAGCAGGTGCCCATAGGGTCCCGCGCAATAATGCCAGAAATGAACTCCTGGCCATGCGCAATGAGGAAAGTGAATTAGGTATATACAACACATGTGCTGGAAAAAGAAAATGGCATATTACGAGCAGCGCCAGTGCAATTGGTCAAATAGCGCATACTCTAAGGGCCACTTTACACACACCAACTTATCTGTCCAACTTCTGAACAACTCACTGGTTGCAGTGAAATCATGGACACATTGCTCCATTTTGTGGCTGTGTACAAATGGAACAATGTGTCCATGATTTCACTGCAACCAGTAAGTTGTTCAGAAGTTGGACAGATAAGTTGGTGTGTGTAAAGTGGCCATAAGCCAGTCATGCGCGGCAAGGGATACACGTAGCAGAATGCTATCCTTGTGTAAAAGCACCACAATAACCGCCACATATCTTGGGAAACATAGATACATAAAATAAGTGCAAACGTGTTAATGAGACATCATTTGGGCCAAGAACGCCCAATTATTAAAAGGATAAATGGAAGACCCAGGGGCGTAACTACAACAGGTGCAGGGGGGCCCAAAAGTCCCTTTGGCCTATAGAAAAAGAGTATTGCTGTTAAAGATTTGTAATAATTGGGGGCCCCGTTGGACCTTTCGCTCCCCTTCCCTTGATTTTAACTAATTTTAACTAAAAATATGCTTTTCTTCTTCTTAGTTATTGTTCTCTGTTATCAGTCAGGTAAAATAGAAAATATACATGTACAAACTATGTCCAGATGAGCCATTGAATAACATAATAACCACCACACCTGCTCCTGTCTGTTTTTATTTCTATCTTTTGATTTTTGTGTTACACTGTCTTTGACAATTTTTATAACAATAACGTTTCTATGTCTTACTGCACCATACTTCTTTTTTTCTTGTATTTTCACTATTGTATGGAGTAATTGCAGTACCACTGACACAACAAGTGTGATGGCCAGGGATATACATCTAGGTTTTTTCATGAGAATGCTAATTATGGATTTAGTATTATTTGAATGGGTGGAATACATACTGAACAAGTCAGCAATCTTCAAAACTATTGACACAAATTTCTCACCAGATGTCATTAACAGCCCATCCAGTCCACAGAGGCAAAGAAGTCAAATCATAGATGTCTATACATGTCCCTCACATAAGCATCTAGATGCCACTGTCACTATTGACATCAACATCTCAAGGGCTAATCGGCTGTGATGGGTGCTTGCCCTGATCACAGCCATTACAGCAGGTTGTTAGCTGTGGTATAAAGCTGAAAGCCGTAAATAAATTTGTCAGCTCTGCTTTAAATAATGTTTTTCAGAAATATAACAAAAATAGACAATAAGTAAAAGTTTCAATCATCTGCCCCTTCCCCTTCACAAATAAAGAAATTTAAAAAAAATGACATATCATTGTATTTGAGGAAAATGTTAGAAACGTACGTTGGGGTGGAGGAGCACGGAGTTATCTACTAAACCGCAGTTATACTGTGTGGAGGAAATCCCATATTAAGCTCTGGCACTTTATTCCATGATTATTAATTGTCTTGCTCACTGTAGGAAATCAATTTTTTTTTATTTTTCAAGCTTTATCAATACTTTCTTAGTCCTTTAACTAGTTATTGGGACCCCTATTATCGCCTTTCCTTTTGATTTATACACAGCCCTTTGTGGCTGGATTGGAGTACTATTTATAATACTTTAGGGGGATTTGGAGTGATTGTTGGAGCCCATTCATTTAATAATGACATTAGTGTTGCTTGTTCTAAAATGTAAGTTATATTGTAGTTTCATTTATTTGTGCATTGCCTTCCTATATTAAATACTCTCCATGTCACTCATTTTGAGGCACTGCTTGGGGTTATTTTAATTGTTTTTAATCTCAGTATTTTCTATATGTAAATTTATGTATCCACGTTGTACACTGATATTGTTGTTTTGATATACCATTGGCGGCCGTCACACGCATCAATTTAATGCACGATATCGTTTAAGCGATCTGCTTTTTGATTGCTTAAGCGATATCGTTTGTGCATCGCTGCGTGTAATCAAGCGATTTTACAATGTAAAATCGCTTGATCGTTACATCGCAGATTGGTGACCAAGAGCTCATATCAAGCGATAAACGCTTGATCAATCTGCCTCATCGTGGTGTGTGACACCACGATGATCCATCTCCCAGCGGCAGAGCCTATGCTGGGAGATGGTATCTATGGTAAACGTCGGGTTACTAAGCGCCGCGCGGCGCCTAGTAACCCGATGTGTACCATAGTTACCAGCGATCTCGCTGGCCCACATCGCTGGTGAGTCTGTCTGTGTGACAGCTCACCAACGATGTGAACGATATCGTTAGTGATCGCGCGTGCACGTGATCACTAGCAATATCGCTCACGATATTGAACCGTGTGACGGCCGCCATTCTTTACAGGAACACATTGTTCGGTGAATGCTGAGGAGATAAAATACTTGTCTCCTGCAGAGGATTAAAAAATAAAAGAAAAATTTAAATGTTTTTCAAAAATATAACAAAAATAAAAAATAAACAAAAGTTTAAAATCATCTGCCCTTTCTTTCCCTTCACAAAGAGACCTGAAAAAAAAAAACAAAACATTATTATATCAAAAAAAATTATTTATCAAAATTTAAATCATATATTAAAACTGAAAAGGAAAAAGATACATTTTAATGTTAGAATGACCACTTTTTGTTTACTGTTCTTCCATCTAACCAATAAATGTGAATAGAATCAATAAAATACAATAAACAAGCAGGATTTTTGCTTTGTAGAAATGATTAGTAATTCTATGTATATCCCAATAATTCAGAGCATTATATAATGATATAGACAAATAGAGTGTGTGGTCCAGAGCTCCATTATGAGGTGGCAGTGACATCAGACCACATCATGGAACCCAACCATGGACTGTGAGGTGATGACTCTACGACTTCCTGTTAGAAGTGCTGTTTAGTTGATCAGTGTGTTCACGTAGGAGAGGTATCTTCACTTAGTGTCCCTCCTTACTTTGTTATGTTTTTTTTGCCAAATGCCAGAACATATTTTTTATACTGAAGAGTTCTTTAGCTTTGATTTCTCCATCGTCTTCAAGGCGAAGATATTTCCTTCACCTTAATCCGCTGTGAGGAACATGGATTCTCAGGACAATTCCATCATTCCCATGTCCTAGAAGAGTCACCAGCAAGGGTCATTGCCAGACCTTCGTCATCAGGTAGGAAGGACATAAAAGCCACGAATATGTCCACCTACAGGTCTCTAAAATGTATAGTACTCATGTGGCGCCCCTGCGTCCAGGAGGCCACAAAAGGGAACTGCAGCCAGGCAGGTAGGACAATTGTTGCACATCAACACCCTCACAGCCCACACAACCCACGTACAGTAGATGGCAGCATCCAGCCCTAAGATTGGAGACTCTAGGCAAGCGAGGGATGGTGGATTTAGAGGAGTGGGTTTGGCACCCACGTAGTCAGGTGACTTGACAGTAGAAATAGTAAGGGGGAGGAGGAAGGAGTCAGTAGGCCAGAGTGAGTCGAGCAGAACAGATCAGCAGCAGGCTGAGGAACACGGCACAGGCCAAGAGACAGCAGAAGGTCGAGCCAAGCTGAGCAGAAGAAGGAAGCACACGTCCTGGCAAAGTAGGGTGTAAGGAGCGCAGAATCTGTACCGAGCCAGTGTGAGCCGGAGGAGAGAGAAAGCCTATCCGGAGCCAGTACCCCCAGGAGTGTGCAGGGAGGTGAGGGACGGTGATACCCGGGCCCTAGAACTACAGCTGAAGCAACCGACTGCAGGCGGAGTAGCCCTCCTACCATACTGAGAGACGCAGAGGGAAAGAGCCTGGTAGAGCCTCACACAGAGGACTGCTGGAGGCTGGGCTGAGTAGAGTGTCGGCTCTAGAGGGGACCGTAGTTTTACCCGGGATCCCCAAACAACATGACGGGAGACCACAGTTACACGCTAGGGTCCCTACCCCAAAGGACAGGCTGCTCAGTGACGAACAGGAGGACCCACAAGGGCCCGAGTCACCGCCATACTGTCCGGCGTCACACACACCAAGTGAACTCAGAGAACGTAAACAGCCCGGAAAGGACACGGAGACAGTGTGAGGGGTCACTGAGAGAGAGAGACCTGGCTGCAGAGAGTAAAGGGAACCCGGAGAGGGAGAGAGAGCCCGTGTACTGAACTGAGACTTGTAAGAACTGTAAATGAACTGTGAGCTGTATTGAAGAACTTTGAAAGTAAACACGGAGACCCTGAATCTGCCTCTCTTGTCTGCTTCTATTTACTTGAATATCATTCCCTTCATACAGGATTACAGCAAGCCCTCCACCTACAGAGCCACAGCCTGTCAGCACCAGCACTGAGGAGAGATTTCTGCAGCATCTGGCTAGTAAGTGAATTGCACCCAGCTTGCACACGACACCATAGACTTTAACCCTTACTGCCCCGGGGAACACAGTTCTACCCACTGGCACTATTCCACCACCGCTGCTATTCCATCATCCCCGGAGGTTCTGCAGCAGCGGCGGCCCCATCACTGGCCGCATATAGTGGGTGGCGTCACGACTGACAACCCCCTGTAAATACCCCTATTTCATTGTCGAACTAGGGACAAGGCCCGGAGCAGAACCACCCGTGACTTCCCCAGCAGTAACCCGGTCCGGTACCGAGTACCCCTATCCCAGTGTGCCCAACACTCATAGAGGGCAATATTCACTACCGCGGCATAGCAGGGAGGATTCCCCAATATATTAGATACAGAGAAGAGTCACAAGGAATATGATCGCATACAAACTTATCAAAAGCTGAATACTGACTCAACAGACAAATTTGGGAAATAGCTAGAAAAATTATTGAAAATGGCCGTGTACATTCTAACAAAAAGGAATAGTACACCTACATTAAAACGCCTAGATTGGCCATATTCTATTATCTACCCAAACTCCATAAAAATGAACATGATCCTTCTGGATGTCCAATTATCTCAGGTACAGCCTGTTTGACAGTGAATCTTTCAAAATATGTGGACTGTCAATTACAAGAGTACATCAAAAGTCTATCCAGACTATCTAAGAGATTCTGGACACACAGTACAGCTGTTACAAGATGTGGACTGGCTGGAGGATTTCATTTTGGGGACTTTGGATGTCACCTCTCTGTACACCATTATCGAACATAATAAATGTTGTGGACGCTGTTTGTTTCTCCCTACAAAAAGATAGTGAGCTAGATAGCTAGATAGCTAGACAGCAGGAACAGGTGGATTTCACTACAGATACAATTAGATTCATTTTAACTCACAAATATTTTTATTATGGCAACCAGTTTTTTCTCCATGTGGAGGCCTGCTATGGCGTCTAGGTTCGCACCTAGATGCGCTAATCTCTACATGGGATGCTGGGAGTATACTACAATCTATCCTTATGGGAGGCTACGCATGGACCTGGCCCTATGGCACCGTTACATTGACGACATTATTTTCATATGGAGGGGTTCTGAAAACTCTCTCCTTTCCTTCTTCAATTAAATTAATGACAATTTTTTTTCTAAATATCACGCCATTATACAATAAACATCTGGTACATTTTTGAGATCTCACAATATTTATGCATGATAACAAGTTGTCGACTAAGTGTTATAACAAAATGGTTGACTCAAACAGCTTTAACGGCATTGATAGTTGCCATTTACTTGTCACTCGGTGCCGTCTTGTAACAGCAACTTCTGGCTGGACGGAGGTCAGAATTTATGTCACAAGCTGTCAATGCAAGTCTATGAGGCCAGAACGAGGCTTTCATAGACTTGTATTAAGTTGCGACCTCTGGCATCCTTCATAAATCTCAAGTCGGCAGGTTGAAAAGTGCAGAAAACTGTTAGGAGCAATAATAGATAAAGGCGGCAGATGGTGAGTATTAGAGTAGGGTGTAACACTCTTAGATGGCGCTGACATTGCTGGATGCTGCTGTGTATGTTTGTCTTTAAGAGCTGCATGGTTGATAGTTGTGAAGGTCCTGGCCTCCTGTGTTGTGCCCCAGAACTGCATTCACTATGAGGTTTGGCTGCTGGTTGAGAGGTTAATGTGTGACTCACCTGAACTCCCTTCCCCCTAGCCTTTAAGTAGCCTCTCCTTCCACCAGGTGGTGCTGCTGATAGAGTTTCATTCTATGCCTGGAAGCCATGCTGTGCTGATCTTTGTGTTTGTGTTGCTGAAGTCCTTTTCTTTGGAGTTGCTGTATCCCAGTTCTGTGGAGGGAGGTGAGGAGGGAATACTGCAGGACTGGTGGAGGAGTTTTAGAGAGAGGCTGGAGGCTCGAACCTTCTCACCTTCAGAGATACCTTCGTGATCAGGCCCATTCAGGGTTCCTAGACTAGGGTCAGACTAGTCTTCGCTGGTCACCCTGCCCATAACTGCCATTCCCTCATCAGCATTCTTACTACACAGTGACATAGGGGCAGGGGACTTAGATGGGTGTTTGATGTGAGCTCCGGCGCGGCGCTCACATCAAACAGCCGACATCTCAGCTGATGTGATCAGCTGAGATGTCGGGCTAACAGCTCCAATTGGATCCGGGATCTGATCGGCACTGTTAACCCCTTGGATCCCGCTGTCAATCACTGACAGTGGTATCCAAGGCGGCCGCGGCGCCCGCCTGCTCCGGAGATCCCGCGATAGTATCGCGGGATCTCTGGCGCTCACATGACAGCCCGGGGTCTTGACTAGACCCTGGATGCTGTCAGAGCGCAGTTTCCTGCTGTGGTTGGCAGGCGCTGCCAACCACAGCTGGTCCACGATTCTGGGAGATACAGATGAGCTGCAGCTCATCTGTATCTCCCAGAAGCGATCGGACTGTGCAGCAGGGTGCCTCGCAGTGTAAAAATAAGAATGAATGAAAAAATAAAGTTTTTAAAAACCTGTAAAAAAAAAAAATATATAAAAGTTCAAATCACCCCCTTTTCCCCCATTCACAATAAAAGTATTAAAAAAAGAAAAAAAATACACGTTTGGCATCGCCGCGTTCAGAATCGCCCAATCTATCATCCTATTAAATCCGTTAATGAGAGCCGTGAATTCTGTAACATAAAAAATGGTCCAAATGCCAAAATTCTGTTTTTTTTTTGGTCGCTGCAACATTGCTATAAAATGCAATAACGGGCGATCAAAACTGCGGTTCCCCCTAAAAATGGTATCATTAGAAACATTAGCTCAAGACGCAAAAAATAAGCCGTCCCACCACCTAGATACCAGTAAAGGTATTCATGTTGGGTGTCTACGAACTCGTACCGATCCGAGGCATCACCCCGTCATGTCGGTTTTACCATATAGTGAACATGGCGACTAAAGTACCCAAAAAACAAACGTGTCATTGCACTTTTTTTGCAATTTCACTGCATTTAGAATTTTTTTGCAATTTTGCAATTTCCCTGCACACTATATGGTAAAATAAATGATTGCATATGAAAGTACAACTCGTCCCGCAAAAAACAAGCCATCATATGTCTATATTGACGGAAAAATAAAAAAGTTATGGCTCTTTGAAGCAGGGGAGCAAAAAACGAAAATGAAAAACGAAAAATTCCTGGGTCATGAAGGGGTTTAAGCACCAATCTAAAGATGAAATAAATAAAAAAAAGGTGCTTTAATATATTTTTATGGATGTATCTGTTAGTGGTAACAATCTGTATACAGCGTACCGCACTACAGAGTATATTACTATTGCTATAAGCAACAATAAAAAAACAATACACAGTTATCTTCAAAGTTTCCACTGAGAACAATAAAATGCTTAAAACCACTAGATGGCGCTGTCTTCAAGCAAGAAGAGCTTTCCCATAGTTTCTGCTTTCTTTCCACAGATGACTCGCCTTTATTTTTAGATTTGTTTTGTATTTGTTCCTTTTCACAGAATTTGCAGACATTCAGTATATATGGTATTTTTCAATACCTGGGTTTTCTCCATTATGGGAAATAAGTCTAAGTTGATGGAAGACCAAAAAATGTATCTGATTTTATTATTTCATGATCAAAAGAATATAAATGTACATCTCCTCCATGTGTCACCTCTCTTGTCATAGGTAAGGTCCACCAGCAGTAATTCCAGGTGGGTGGACATGTATGCATCAATGCTTCAGTCTCCCCTTTACAAAGGAGCAAAACATGACATCCATTTCTTTCTCATTAAGGATATACTGAAGTGTGGACTTACTTAAAGAGAACCTGACCCCTCATAATCACCCCAAAGCCTCTGAATACCTGTCCCTGCACCCCCACAAATCATTTCCAACGTTGCTCTTGTGTTGGAAATGCTCCCTATAAAAGATGAAATCTAGCCTTTTCTACTTACTGAATGTGCGACTTCTGCTCCCTGAATAAGTCTCACAGGGCGTTCCCTGTGAGACTCTAAGCCTGCCTGAGCCACTCATTATCACGCCCCGATGGGCGTGATAAGAAATCCAAATTCTCATCACCCTGTTTTATGGGCGTATTAGCCGGTATGACGCAAATAGCATCATATACGGGCAGGATGACGTAGTACGCATTGCGCATGCGTGGCTTCTGCTTTGCGGTGCTCCCGGCCGTAAAGCAAAACCCACACATGCGCAATGAGCTTGGTGAGGTCGGCGGTACACCTAATGGTACATTTACACGCCGCTACCGAAAGGTAGAAACCGGCAGGTGTCGGAGACAATTGTACCTTTTACCTTCACAACACCGTGTAGTGGCGGCGTGTAATTCAGGTTGTACCCTCCTGTCTCTTTGGATACCTGTCTTTCAGCCGTGCTGAAAAACAAGCAGGTATAAACCGTATGGTAGCGGCGTGTAATCGTGGCACAGGTACGGTATTTGAGTTCCTTGTGGCGTGCTACAGCGTCATGTATACCACGCCCCATCAGCTATCATTGGTGGGGACTACTGTGTACCCTTTGGCTGTCCCTGCACAGGGCGGCATATTTAATGATCTGACCACTCACAATACACATTTGCTATAGCGTCATGTATTAGCCAGCCTTCCTGCGCTGGCTGGCCAGTCATGATGTTATTGCATTGTCCAATCACCGTACGAGCGTCGCGTAATACACAACTCTGTCGTGCCTATGTAGTTAGGGCGCACAATATGTACGCCCAGATTCCCTTGTGGTAGCGGCATGTAAATCAGGGAAGGTGCTCCACAGAAGGTAACCTGCGGCACCCGTTGACACTTCCGGGGAACGAAAATACCTTCTGTGGAGCACCTTGTGGCGGCGTGTAATTGCGGTATCAGGTACCGTTAGGGACCATTGAAAACGTGCGCGTGCACGTGCGGTGCCTACCTGTTGCTACCTTCGGTAGCAGAGTGTAAAGGTACCATAAAGGGTGTACCGACGTCATTCTGCCTGGATATGACGCTATTTGCGTCATACCAGCTAATATGCCCATAAAGCAGGGAGAGGAGGACTTCGATTTCTTATCACGCCCATCGGGACGTGATAATGAGCGGCTTAGGAGCCCACAGGGAATGCCCTGTGCAACTTATTCTGGGAGCAGAAGTCACACTTTCAGTAAGTATAAAAGACTAGATTTCATCTTTTATAGGGAGCATTTCCAACACAAGAGCAACGTTGGAAATGATTTGTGGGGGTGCAGGGACAGGTATTCAGAGGCTTGGGGGTGATTATGAGATGTCAGGTTCCCTTTAAGTATAATAAAGTGCACATTCACCAGACATGGGATTTTCATTCCGAATACCTGGCCACAATCGCTATGTAGTCAGCGCATGAGACAATTGGTCTCATTGTAATCGCTTACTTGCAGTGGCGTAACTAGAGTCCGATGGGCCCCGGTGTAAATCTTGGACCAGCTTCCCCGCATGTTGGTCAGATGTATGGGCCCTTGTAGCATTCTGAATCCTATAAAGACATATGAGTTGCCCCTCCTTTACCCATTATAATAGTAATAATATATATTCCCTATTCTGGTATGTATGTTTCAGCATGACAGTAGCATTTTGCACTAGCCATTGCTACAGCACACTCTTAAGGGCCGGGGTACTTTCCACCCACCTCTCGTCCTGGACTTTGGCAAAGCCCTTCCAGGTGGCAAATAGTGTGGTGGCTGGTGATCGGGCTTTTTGGAGGACAGCTCCTGTTTTGCAGCTAAAAACGCGGCAGAACAAAAGAAAAAAAGATTTACTGTCTGAATGTAGCACTACGCCTGAAACCAGCTTTTGCAACATCTTAGTTCCCCCTAAAAAGGTAGTGTTAGGCCTCACAGTCCTTGCAAAACCATTGCTTCCCCTAAAAAGGGGAAGTTTTAGGGTAAGTGCCCACATAGTGGTTTAGTGACGTTCAAACTGTCAGTAAATCGGTGGAAATTTGCAGGAGCCTAGAGTTCTGAGCTCTGAAGTCTCCAGCTGTTTTCCACCGGTTTCTCAGCGGTTTCCCAGCGGTTTTAAGAGCTGTTAAACAGTGTTTTACAGTCGGTTTTTCCGGCGGTTTTAAAAGCAGCTTTCTATGGAGGATTTTGTTCATGGAAGGGTACGAAGGGTGCCTCAGAAACGATCACAAACAGCTGAGAAGAATTGACATGTTGTATGCTCCTAAGCCGCGAGTAAACCGCTCAACCTCTGGCAGATCCACTCACATAAACCGACATTGTGTGCACAGCGTTTTACAAATTACATAGGGTTACTTGTAAGTCCTAACGCTGCTTAGGATTTACATAAATTTAAATAAAACCTATGCTAAACCGCCGGCGGTTTTCGCTGCTAAACCGACCATAAACCTGTATGTGGGCACGTACCTTAACAGATATATTAGTCATGAAGCTTGTTGTGGTGGACTTTAGAGAGGGCTCACAGGAGCTACACAGAGGGCAGATGGCGGCTAAACTGCAGTTGACATCAGCCTCTTAGGGTCACTTTACACACACCAACTTATCTGTCCAACTTCTGACCAACTTACTTGTTGCAGTGAAATCATGGACACATTGCTCCATTTTGTGGCTGTGTACAAATGGAACAATGTGTCCATGATTTCACTGCAACCAGTAAGTTGGTCAGAAGTTGGACAGATAAGTTGGTGTGTGTAAAGTGGCCATTAAGGCCCCGTTACACCTGTCAATCTGGCCTTCGATGTTGGAAGTGATGCGCGGGTGCGCGCTCGCTTCCGACATCGCAGGCCAGCTGTCACACGGCAGGATGTTGCCAATGACGCGGCGGTGATGTGGGCGGAGCCATCCCTCGCTGGACTGGGATCAACCCAGCGAGCGATCAGCAGCAATACAGCGGTATAGGCTGAATCACCGCCAACATCGCTATTGCGGTGTCAGACGGCACGATCCAGCCTAATCGCTGGTTGCAGATTGACAGGTTTACATTTTTGCTCGTAAACCTGTCAACCTGTGACCAGCGATAAATTGCAGTTGCATCACGCTGTCACACAGCACGACACACTTGCGATATCGCTAGCGACATCGTTGATGCGTCACTTTTCGGCGATGTCGCTAGCGATATTGACGCGTGTGACGCCAGCTCTAGGGTACTGGTACACGTCGCAACATTGCATGCAATTTCACTGGCAATTTGCTGGCTGCAGTGAAATCATAGACACATTGTTCTATTTTGTTCCCGTGTACAAATGTAACAATGTGTCCATGATTTCACTGCAACTAGCAAATTGCAAGTGAAATTGCAAGCAATATTGCAGCGTGTGACGGAACCTTTAGGGCTCGCTCACATCTGCTTTTAAACTCAGCGAGTGCAATCCGATACAACATCGAGTTGCACTTGCAACAATGTTAAACTATATCCTAGGTTCCATCTGCAAGTCTTTCTTCATTGAGAAACAAGCTGAAGAAAATTTCTCAACATGCTGTGTATCGCAGTCTATCAAGCAATTTAATGGCTGTGAGAAAAAATGTACAGCCCATGGACAGAACACGGATGGCGTCACTGAGGTAATGTCAGGTCACACAACGGGATTCCCTGCAGTGGGGATGCCCGGTGTGTGAGATTGCCACTAAGGGACTGCTAAAAACAATCAGAAATAAAAGTCACAGGTTGTGAGGTCTGTGGCAGTCCCTTGAAGTAGCAATCTAATAGGACATATTGGGCATAGTGACTGCACCCCCATATCCCGTGAGAGCAGGCACTGCACAGCTCATGGAAGTGTTATGGTACCTTTACACGCCGCTACTGGATGGTGGCAACAACCGGGTACATGAGAGAAATGTATCTTGCACCGCCAATTCAACCCGTGGTAGCGGCGTGTGAAGACGGTTGTAGCCACCCGCCAGTAGCGGCACCTGTTTCCGAGCACTGCCCTGAAACAGGTGGCTACCCAGGCGATTGTAGCGACCTGTATCGGCGTGTAAAGAAGGAACATAAGGGTTGTCACTACACCATGCTATGTACCTGGTATGTACCTGGACGTGACACAGCCTCCGGGAAACCACCCCCCTTCAGCGATCATTGGAGGAAGCTCCTGCGTTGGTTGTTGCTGCATAGGGCGGCATATTTAAGGAGCTGACCAGTCACACTACACAATTGCTCGAGCGTCATGTATTAATCAGCCTCCTGTGATGCCTGGCCAATCATGATGTAATTGCTTTGTCCTATCAGCGTACGGACGTCTCGCAATCCACAATTGTGGCATGCCTATGTGTTGTCCCTGCTGCACCAGGTCCGCCCATATTAGCTTGTTGTAGCGGTGTGTAAATGAGGTAAGGTGCTCGGCAGAAGGTAACTTGAGACACCCGGCGGTGTATCTAGAGATAGATGTAACCTACATGCCAAGAATAACAGTGATAATGTTGCGCTCTCTGAGGTGGAAGCAGAGGCCATCGGATGTTTGGAGGAGTTGGAGGATGGCTTAACACCGGCTGCCGCGGGTACGTTCCCCAAATGCATCTACCCCAGATCCACCACGTTCCCCCCTTTTTCACTCTGCCCACAGATAGAGATTTTTAACAAACTGGTCTGTCAAGATTTGAGAACTCTTAATATACGACCAAAAAGGGACAATTTGTCCCATGTACAAAGACAGGCCCTGAAACAAATTGGTGAATTGAGGGGTATTGTTATTAAACCGGCGGACAAGGGGGGGAACGTGGTGGTCTGGCCGGTGGAGATGTATGAGCGGGAGGCGATGCGACAGCTGAGAAATCGTGACTATTATGAACTACTATCCTCCAACCCCTGTCAGAGTTTTTCGTTGGATCTCAGGTCCATCTTAGAGCGAGCACTGGAGCAAGGCATTATCCCCAAGAAAGTGATGGAGGGACTCCTAGTCGATGAACCAGTAATACCCACTTTTTATTTACTACCTAAAATACATAAGAATCCAGAGAACCCCCCGGGACGTCCGATTGTCTCTGGCATAGGAGGGCTATGTGATACGGCATGTAAATTCATTGAATACTATTTACACCCTTTGGTCGAGACCCTGCCCTCTTATGTCAGAGACACCTCGGACGTCCTGCGGAGACTTGATGGTGTGTTCCTGGATAAAGGGGTGTTGCTGGTGGCAATCGACGTGGAGTCCCTCTACACTTGTATTGGACATGCTGACGGTCTAGTGGCAGTTGATTATTATCTTGGGATGGCAAACTGGGATCTTTCCCTAAAGAGTCTTATCTTAGAACTTCTGGAGTTTGTGTTAAGCCATAATTTTTTCGTTTTCGGGGACCGGTTCTATCTCCAGCGGCGCGGCACGGCCATGGGGGCGGCCTGCGCCCCGTCGTATGCCAACCTCTTCCTGGGTCACTGGGAGGCGGGGGTGTTCGGCGGGGGGCAGGCCTTAGCCCCCCATGCGCTGTGCTGGCTCCGCTATATTGACGACATTCTGGTCGTCTGGAGTGGAGCCATCCCCGAGCTCGATGAATTTATTTCATCCCTTAACTCTAACAGCCTTAATATTAAGTTGACATATAAATGGGCGGTTGACGAGATAGACTTCTTGGACATAAAAGTCAAGGTTCGGGATAGTGGTGAAGTCACTACTGATCTATACAGAAAGGACACGGCCGTAAACTCTCTCTTACATGCTGCTTCTTCGCATACACCTTCTACCATCAGGGCCATCCCCGTGGGCCAATTTCTTAGGCTACGACGGGTGTGTTCTGATGGGGGGGTGTTTGATGAACGGGCAGCTGAGATGAGAGATAGATTTATGGATCGTGGGTATAGCAGGAGAAGTATTAAAGCAGGTTATCAACGGGCTAAGAAAACACTACGCCGTGACCTGCTAGCTAATAAACCCACCGATGTAACCAAAAAAGATAATGCCCCTGTCCTGAGATTTATAACAACCTATTGTAATCAGTGGCCGGAAGTCAGGGGTATTCTTGCACGCCATTGGAGTGTCCTAAAGACTGATCAGTCTTTGGCCCCACTTATCCCTGATAGACCTTTGATGACAGCAAGGAGGGGCAGGAGCCTCAGGGATAGGTTGGTACATAGCCACTATATTAGAAAACCGCTTGCCCCGTTTAATACGGGACGCCCACTTATGGGCTGTTATCCCTGTGGCTCCTGCCTCTCCTGTAGAAACAGCATCTTTCGCACCAAAAAGTTTGGGAATTATGACGGTAGCAGAGAATTCGATATCAGGAAGTATATTACCTGCAGCACCACCTGTGTTGTGTATCATGCCACGTGTGGTTGTGGCCTCATTTATGTGGGCCTCACCACCCGTGAGTTTAGGCGACGCATAAGGGAACACGAGAGAGACATTATTGCGGCAGCAGACGTTGAGGACGTCACAACCCTCCGTACAATCCCCCGACACTTTAAAAACTTTCATGAGTGTAATCCTGAGACTCTTCGAGTCTGTGGTATTGATAAATTAAATCTAGGGATTCGTGGGGGAGATGCGAGTAAAGAACTCGCGAAACTCGAGTGCAGATGGATTGTGACTTTAGGCACAATGGCACCTGCTGGTCTCAATGAAAAATTAAGCTTTGCCCCCTTTCTCTAGTCCCCTATTTAAACAACTCTATACACGCACAGTTGGTGCATGTGTTGGTGGTTCTGTTTTTGGTTTTATATACAACCCCTTTCCTGTAGATATCTTTGGTTATAAAATCCGGTACTTTTTCGCCCCAAATATATCACTCGTCCGTGAAATATGCCCTGTGACTGTCAACACCCAGGGTCTGATCGTTGCCTCCCATTTTTTGATTTTAATTTTAATCTCAATTTTAATATTAATTCTAATATTGATACTATATTTACAACCTTCCGCCATGTAGGGACTGATATACTCTGCATTTTTGATTTGCCAGTTGAGAGATCTCCATGGCTATCTGTTCCTCAAATGAGGCAAGTCAGCTTTTTAACTTTGCTCTTTTTCACTTTGTCTATTTTAGTATTGCACTTTTTTTCCTGTGCTGGCCTATGTGTGACTGACTGACAGCTTTAACCTGGATGTAATTGGTGAAGCATTCTGGCCTGGGAGATACCGATAACCATCATGGAGAGTTGATTGACACAGAGTTGATACGGAGGAGGAGTGTGGGGCTGCTCTTCATGGACATTTTAGATTTGATTATGTTTCTTTACTGTTTATTTATGTTTCCATGTCGATTCCCCCTGCATGTGTGTTTATTCTCTAGTGCAAATTTTGCTATCATTAGCGCACTCACACCCCCCGCTCTGTGTCTGTTATCCTTCCCGTTTCTCTCAGCCCCCGGCCGTTTACTTCCAATACCCCTCTTGTCAGTGCCCCCATTGATAGATGAAGAAGGGCAAGAAAGAGCTCTTTTTGCCCTTCTCCAAAATGGCGGCGAGCAGCGCGCGCATGCGCACTGAACCGCCGGAAGCTCACGGTGACGGGGACCTCCAAAATGGTTGCGCCCGGATATGACGTCATGGGAAGTTTTCTTCCCGACCGTGGCGCACCCGGGAGAGCCCTCCCCGCTGTTTTGCTTCCGCCGGAAAGGTGCGTAATGCAGCCAAACAAGCTGCAGCTGTTACTCGTGTTCCCCCCTATATAGGCCAGCCGATCAGAGCACCCTGCACCACCTGCCCCTTGAGAAAGCCGACGCGAAACACGTGTCGGGGCCTTTGAGTGAAGGCAGGAGGGCACTGGACCCCTCTACTTCTTCCCATGGGTAAGTTTTATTGGGTTGCCTTATTGTTCCCCTAAAATAGCGGTTTTCATCATACTACATGCTACTCTGGCATGCTCCTTCAGGGTACAGGCATCTCCTCTTAGCTCCCAGGGTGAGGGTACTTATCCTCTGCCTCTCTTGCCTTCCTCTCACCTCCCTTGTCCACACTGTCCTTTTTTACCCTCCCACTGTTGCCTGTTTTGTGTACCACCAGTAATTTAATAAAAACTCTTTGTACTGCAAACCTGTGTGTGGTCATTCAGGTAATTCAATCTGGGTCACAAAAACATCTTTGGTCTCTATCTCTTAAATGCTTCAAACTGATGTGTGCTCAGTATCATGATTGTTCCTGGTCTTTTATACCATTATATAGATGTAACCTACTGTAGCGCACCTTGTTGCGGCGTGTAAAGGTGGTGCGATCACCGTTTGTGCGTGCTCGTGCACGTGAAGTTCCCGGTTGTTGCCACATCCAGTAGCGGCGTGTAAAGGTACCATTAGGAGCCGTGAGTTCACTGAGGTTATATAAGGTCACACACACCGGGCTTCCCTGCTGCAGGGAATCCCAGTATGTGACCTGACATTACCTCTGTAAACGCACAGCTCCTAACACCCCCATGAGCTGGGCAGTGCTTGCTCTAACAGCATATGGGGGTGCAGTCACTGTGCCCCATATATCCTGGGAGATAGCCACTTCAGAGACAGCCATGGGAATGCCATGAACCTCACAACTTTTTTCAGTTTTTTTTTTACTTTTTCCTATGGACTTTTTTTTTTCTTTTTCTTCCTGTGGATTGCTTTTTCTTGGAGGGTGGGGTTCAAACTTTTCCTGTGGGTTGCTTTTTCTTTTCTTTTATATAAACTCACTATGTATTGCTTTGCTTTTTTTTTACTTTTTTCCTGTAGATTGTTTTTTTCTGTTTTTTTTTTTGCTTTGTTCTGGTGGAAGGGTAATATCACAAATATTTTTTAATAGAAAACAAAATAAATTGCTCAAAGAGGGATGTTTTGGGGATCCTATTTGCAAATAAAAATTTTTTGGTTGTCGTAATTTGTGTCCTTACTGACTGGATTAATAATGTTTGGGTATTTTATAGACGCCTCTCAACATTATTTACCCCTGGACTTGATGCTAGCTGACATTACAAAGCTGGCATCAACCCTAAATAACTACCTAATTTACCAACACACCAAGGCAGTGGAAGAGCTGGCAAACTGCCAGTATTGGCGCATCTTATGGAGGCTGTGGCCTGCTGCTTTTATGGTGTGAAAGCCCATGACAGATGGCCCTTACCACCCTGAGAATACCAGACCTTAACTGTCAGCTTTACCTTTGCAGGTTTTCCAAAATGGGGGTCACCCTATGCTGTTTTTTTTATTAATTATTTATTTCTAAATAAATCATTTGAAAAATTAGTTAGGGGTGACCTCTGTTTTGGATTACCAGCCAAGGAAAAGCCACCAACTGGTGTCACGGTGTAGTGAGAATGCTGATGAGACAATGGCAGGTATGGGCAGGGTGACCAGGGAAGACTAGCCTGACCCTAGTCTAGGAACCCTGAATGGCCCTGATCCCGAAGGTATCTCTGATGTTGAGAAGGTTTGGGCCTCCAGCCTCTCTCCCTAACCTCCTCTCCCAGCCCTGTGCTATTCCCCCCTCACCTCTCTCCACAGAACTGGGATACAGCTGTCACATCGCCATTGGACTCGGTGGCTGGTGTGCCTGCCTCGGCTGCTCAGAGGCGCCAGATTCCTTCAGCTGATGGTGCCGGTGATAGGAGGGCCTTGTCCTCATATGGACCTGCTCCTTCGACGTCTGCCTCTGTCGCTGAATGCTGCCGTGTTTCTCCTTTGAGTGATGTTGGTCACAGAGGAGCGGGCCCTGCAGAGGTGTCTGATAGGCGCAGCCTTCGTTCTTCTGTCAGAAGTGGGGTGGTTGGTGCCAGTTCTGCATCACCATCTGACCTGGTTGTAGGGTCGGTCCGGATGAGATCATCAGGCTGTGAGCTCCAGCCTATGGGAGGTAACCGCACCCTTCAAATACATTGGAGCCTGTCTTGCAGGCCGCCAGATATAGTTTTGGTTATCCAGTGATTGTGTGTGTTTAGTTTTGTCTCTGACCTTTGCCTGGATTTCTTACTCTGCTACAGCCTGATGATTTTGTGCCTTCGCTGCCCTCTCGGTTTTGACTCGGACTCCTGACTACATTTTTCGGGTCCTGATTTTTCCCTTCCTGGCGACCTTCCTGCTCTGCTGCTCATAATAGGCAGCTACCCCTTGGGCTCCGCTGTAATTCCAGATCCCTGTATAGGGGTTAAGGGTCTCTGGGTTTCTCGGGGTGCTGCCTTACCAGCAGCTCAGCCTCACAGTGGATGGTCGTCACAACAGCAACTCAAAGGAAAGGACTTCAGCAACACAAACACACAGGTCAGCACTGCACGGCTTCCAGGCATAGAGTGAAACTCTATCAGCAGAACCACCTGGTGGAAGGAGAGGCTACTTAAAGTCTAGGGGGAGGGGAGTTCAGGTGAGTCACACTTTAACCCCTCAACCAGCAGTTGAACCTCATAGTGAATGCAGTTCTGGAGCACAACACAGGAGGCCAGGACCTTTACAACTATCAACCATGCAGTTCTGAAAGGCAAACACATACACAGCAGCATCCAGCAATGTCAGCGCCATCTAAACATGTGACAGTTAGGGGCTGCAGCCATCAGCTTTTCCCTAGCTGGCGAACAAAACTAGGGCAGCCCATCCTTTTTTTTTTGTTGTTTTTTTTTAAATTAATGAATTTGGGGCTAAATACAAGGTTTAACAACCTTTAAAACCACATGAAAGGCACTATATGATGCAAGCTTATAATATATAGTCAGGTGGAACTTTTTATTGCCATTTCAGATCTATGTGTTCTATCTAATCTACAAGTGCTTCTCAATTAATTGGAGTATCATCAAAAAGATGATATATTTCAGTAATTCAATACAAAAAGTTAAACGCATATAATATATAGACTCATTATTACGGTATAAGATGAATGGAGCAGGTCAGACATGACCTTGGTCAGATATGACATTATTAAAGTGTGACATTTTTAAGTGTCACATAAGAAATATCCCAGAAATAACACAGAAGTAACCAGAAGGTACTGTCTTTGTTACTTTACTTTTCAAATTTTTTTTTTTATTCTTTATTTATTTATTAATTTTTTTCCCATGTCCTTTACTTCAATGTCTGTTTTCAATGTCTTCAATACTTAAAATAACAGTGGTATGTGCAACTGCACAGTCCTCCACTCTTCTCTGCTGTCCATGTGGTGCGACTTGAAGACAAGGACATAGAGGGACACTCCAACACTGTGCATAACTCCATTCACTACTAATCTTTACCATGTCTTGTATTTCACTGTTTGCTTTCTTATGTGCTCTCGCCACCAATTTTTATCACCCCATCCCCCCTCCATCACCACTCATTCACATCAGCCCCTCTCTCCTGCCTTACTCTATGTACAGCTCCCATGCTATCTTCAGTTTACTGAAGACTCTCAGCCCATCATATTCCAAAGTTTGTCATAATAAATCATGTCCTAATTCCAAAAACTATCTGCTCTTTTTCTTTTTACTGCTGCTCCTCTCAGGTGATATCTCTCCCAACCCTGGTCCACCCTCTGCTAACTTCAACCCCTCTCCCACCTCACACAGAAACCTCACTAACCTTATTAATATCACCTGCACACCTTCATCTCCCTCTTTCAATTGCGCTCTCTGGAATCCACGGTCTGTATGCAACAAACTTCCCTTCATTCATAACTACTTTCTCACTAACTCTCTCAACCTCCTGGCTCTCACTGAAACCTGGATCCAGGATTCAGACACTGCTTCCCCTGCTGCTATTTCTTACGGTGGCTTACACTTCTCTCACTCCCCTAGACCTGGGAACAGACATGGCGGTGGAGTTGGCCTCCTCCTGTCCCCACAATGTACTTTCCAGGTCATTCCTCCAGCCCCATCACTCTCATTCCCTTTTTTTGAGGTCCATACCATTAGGCTATTCCATCCCCTCCCCCTCAAAGTAGCAGTGGTATACCGCCCCCCTGGGTCACCCACCCAGTTCCTCGACCATTTCTCCACTTGGCTCCCGCATTTCATGTCCTCAGATTTACCAACCCTTATTCTGGGAGACTTTAACATTCCCATAAACAGCCCCATCTCCCCATCTGCATCCCAGATCCTATTTCTAACTACCTCTCTTGGCCTATCACAGCTCTCAACCTCTAAGACGCACGAAAACGGTAACACCCTTGACCTTGTCTTTACCCGGCTCTGCTCATCCTCCCCCTTGGATAACTCACCTCTACTCTCTGACCACAACATTCTTTCCTTCTCACTCACTAACCCTCAGCCAACACAGCCCAATCCTACCTATCACACATCCAGAAATCTACAGGCCATTAACCCTCAAGCACTCACAGACTCCCTCATCTCATCTCTGTCCCCAATCTCTTCAATCTCCTGTCCAGATCAGGCAGTAAATCACTACAATGACTCTCTCAGAATCTCCCTGGACCAAGTAGCGCCCCTCACCCGCAGAACCTCCAAACAGAGAACAAAACAGCCCTGGCTCACACCACAAACTCGATTCCTCCAGCGATGCTCTAGGAGTGCTGAACGTCTATGGAGGAAAACTCGCTCACCAGGAGACTTTATCCACTATAAATTCATGCTAAAAACCTACAACTCTGCCCTTCACCTTGCCAAACAGACCTACTTCACCACCCTGGTCTCCTCACTATCCAACAATCCAAAAAAAACTCTTTGACACCTTTCACTCTCTCCTCAGTCCTAAAGTGCAGGCCCCCATCACTGACCTTTGTGCTGATGACCTGACTTCCTACTTCATGGAGAAAATAGACAACATCCGCCAGGAAATCAGCTCTCAGCCTCCAAGCGCTGCCACCCCCATTCTTCCCCACATCTCCTCCGGTTCACTCTCCACATTTGACCCAGTCACAGAAGAAGAAGTCTCCAGGCTCCTTTCTTCCTCTCGTCCCACCACATGCACTACTGACCCCATTCCCTCACACCTGCTCCAGTCCCTCTCTCCAGTCGTCACCACTCATCTAACCAAAATCTTCAATCTCTCCCTCTCTTCTGGCATTTTCCCCTCCTCCTTCAAACACTCGATCATTACTCCATTATTAAAGAAAACCACTCTTGACCCAACCTGCACAAATAACTACAGACCAGTCTCCAATCTCCCCTTCATCTCTAAACTCTTGGAGCGCCTGGTCTATTCCCGCCTCACCCGTTACCTCTCCGCTCACTCTCTTCTAGATCCATTAGGGTACCTTTACACGCCGCTACTGGAGGATGGATACAACCCGCTACTTCACGTGCACGAGCACGCACAAACGGTTACAAACGGGAAACGCACCACCTTTACACGCCGCCACAAGGTGCGCTACACTACGCTACATCTACAGCTAGATACATCGCCGGGTGTCTCAAATAGCCATCTGTAGCCCATCTTAGCTCATTTACACACCGCTACAACCAGCTAATATGGGTGTACCTGGTGCGGCAGGGACAGCACATAGGCGTGCTACAATTGTGGATTACGAGACGTCCGTACGCTGATAGGACAAAGCAATAATACCATGATTGGGCAGGCATCGCAGGAGGCTGATTAATACTTGACGCTCGAGCAATTGTGTAGTGTGACTGGTCAGCTCCTTAAATATGCCTCCCTATGCAGCGACTACCAATCGTAACGTAGGAGCTTCCTCCAATGATCGCTGAAGGGGCGTGGTATCCCGGAGGCTGTGTCACGCCCCAGCTACATACCAGGTACATCGCCTGGTGTATAGACATCCCTTCTGTAGCTTCTTTACACGCCGATACAGCTCGCTACAATCGGCTTTGTAGCCATCTGTTTTCGAGCCGTGCTCAGAAACAGATGTATCTGTTGCCGGCTGCCTCCTACCGTCTTCACACGCCGCTACTACGGGCTATATTGACGCTACAAGCTACATTTGTAGCCTGTAGCGGGTTGTATCCATCCTCCAGTAGCGGCGTGTAAAGGTACCCTTACAGTCTGGTTTCCGCCCCCTTCACTCTACGGAAACTGCCCTCATCAAAGTGACCAATGACCTTCTGACAGCAAAACGTAATGGTGACCACTCTCTACTTATTCTCCTTGATCTCTCTGCAGCTTTTGACACTGTCGACCATCAGCTCCTACTCTTTATGCTGCACTCCATTGGCATAAAGGACACTGCTCTCTCCTGGCTCTCCTCCTATGTTTCTGACCGCTCTTTCAGTGTATCTTTTGCTGGCTCCACTTCTTCCCCTCTTCCCCTCACTATTGGGGTCCCTCAGGGTTCAGTCCTTGGCCCTCTCCTCTTCTCTCTCTACACGGCCCCGATTGGACAGACCATCAGCAGATTTGGCTTTCAGTACCATCTTTATGCTGATGACACACAACTATACACTTCAGCCCCTGACCTTACCCCTGCGGTATTAAATAACGCCAATGACTGTCTAGCTGCAGTTTCCAATATCATGTCCACTCTCTATTTGAAGCTAAACCTTTCCAAAACTGAACTTCTTCTGCTTCCCCCATCCACTAACCTCCCTAAATCGGACATCTCGCTCTCAGTTTGCGGCACCACGATAACGCCTAGACAGCAGGCTCGCTGTCTGGGTGTTATGTTTGACACCGATCTCTCCTTCTCCTCCCACACGCAATCTTTCGTCCGCTCCTGTCGCTTACACCTGAAGAATATCTCTAGAGTCCGCCCCTTTCTCACCCTGGAAACAACAAAAACCCTCACAGTGGCCCTAATCCATTCCCGCCTTGACTATTGCAACTCTCTATTAAGCGGCCTCCCCCTCACCAGACTTTCTCCTCTCCAGTCCATCCTTAATGCAGCAGCCAGGATCACCCATCTGGCCAATCGTTACTCAGATGCCTCTGCTCTGTGCCAGTCATTGCACTGGCTGCCCGTATACTACAGGATCAAATTCAAATTGCTTGTTCTCACCCACAAAGCTCTTCACAGAGCAGCACCCCCTACCTCTCCTCCCTCATCTCTGTCTATCACCCCACCCGCTCTCTACGTTCCTCAAATGACCTTCGACTAACATCTGCACTAATCCGATCCTCCCACTCCCGGCTCCAAGACTTCTCCAGAGCTGCACCAAACCTCTGGAATGCTTTACCCCAAGAAATCAGGACTATCCACAACTTGCATGGCTTCAGACGATCCCTAAAAACGCATCTTTTTAAGGCGGCCTATCATACTCCCTAATAGAAGTCCATTGTACTGTAGACAGTGAATGGGCTATCCCTCTGGACATTACTCTTCTACAAACTCCACCAAACCATAAAGGTTCACACAGACTGTATAATGACCATCCATGTAAGCTTAGCCCTATGCACCATTTCCTCAAGCTGCCTGGACCATCAGTGCAATAAACCCCTGCACCTTGTGCAACCCCTATCCCGTTGTAGATTGCAAGCTCTTTTGAGCAGGGTCACCTTCATTTCTTGCTTTATTTATTGTATCTTTTTCACATTGATTCTATGCCTACTGTTTTGTATCCAATTATTGTACTTTATTTGTTCTCTACTCTAATTACTTACAGTATATTTTCTGTACTCTAACCCTAAATTGTAAAGCGCTGCGGAATATGTTGGCGCTATATAAATAAAGCTTTATTATTATTATTATTATTATTATCATTACAAACAGATTGATCTATTTCAAGTGTTTATTATTGTTAATGTTTATGATTATGGCTTACAGTCAATAAAAATTCAAAATCCATTAAGCAAAGGCTTTCTAAGAATTTAAAATGGTCCCTTAGTCTGGTTTAGTATGCTACACAATCATCGGGAAGACTATTACTTGACAGATGTCCAGAAGAGAGTCAATGACACACTCTACAAGGAGCGTAGGCCACAAAAGGTCATTGCTAAAGAAGCTGGCTGTTCATGTAATGAGGCTTATCATTCCCTGCTATCTGCCCCTATGAAAAGTCCGCAGACGAGAATGACCATAGACACTGGTCTCGGGAATAACAGTTGCCTTTACTTCAGCAGGAACGAGGAAATGTAACATGGAGGAAATGCTTCACAGGAATCACGTGGGTAGGCCACTGCAAATACAGTTCACGGTTGAATACTTAAAGGGACAGACACAATCTGGACCAAGTCACTACATTCCTAGAGTGCTGAATCCAAGCATATTAATAGAAGGTTGGGTGGAAGGGTAAAGTAACCGGAATAACCGCAGTCTTGAAAGGATTGTTAAGAAAAGGCCATTGAAAAATTTGGAGGACATTCACAAGGAGTGGACTGCTGCTGAAGTTCTTCAAGAGCCACCACACACAGACGTATCCAGGACATGGGCTACAGCTGTCGCATTCCTTGTGTCAAGCCACTCATGATCAATAGACAACGCAAGAAGTGTCTTATCTGGGCCAAGGACAAAAAGAACTGGACTGTTGCTCAGTGGTCCAATGTGTTGTCAGTAAGTTTGCATTTCATTTGGCGATCAAGGTCCTAGAGTCCGGAGAAAGAGTGGAGAGGCCACAATCCAAGCTGCTTGAGGTCTAGTGTGAAGTCTCCACCATCATTGATCGTTTATGGTACCTTTACACGCCGCCACAACAGGATGGATACCAACGGCAACTTCACGTGCACGAGCACGGCCAAACGGTTACAAACGGTAATCGCATCTCCTTTACACGCCGCCACAAGGTGCGCTACGCTACGCTACATCTACAGCTAGCTACATCGCCGGGTGTCGCAAGTAGCCGTCTGTAGCTCAGCGTACCTCATTTACACACCGCAATAACAAGCTAATATGGGCGGACCTGGGGCAGGAGGGACAGCACATAGGCGTGCCACAATTGTGGATTACGAGACGTCCGTACGCTGATAGGACAAAGCAATAATACCATGATTGGCCAGCCAGCGCAGGAGGCTGATTAATACATGACGCTCGAGCAATTGCGTAGTGTGACTGGTCAGCTTCTTAAATATGCCGCCCTGTGCAGCGACAACCAATCGCAACGAAGGAGCTTCCTCCAATGATCGCTGAAGGGGCGTGGTATCCCGGAGCCTTGGTCACGCCTTAGCTACATTGCAGCTACATCGCCGGGTGTCCAGAGTTCCCTTCTGTTCCTTCTTTACACGCCGATACAGCTCGCTACAATCGGCGATGTTGCCATATGTTTATGGGCAGTGCACGGATACAGAGGTATCTGTAGCCGGCTGTGTCGTCCCGTCTTCAGACGCCGCTACTACGGGCGATATTGGCGCGACAAGCTACATTTGTAGCCTGTAGCGGGTTGTATGCATCCTGTTGTGGCGGCGTGTAAAGGTACCATTAGGGAGCCATGTCATCTGCTGGTGTATGTGACTCACCGTTGCCGGATGCTCACGTCTCAGGCGATGCAGCACTTGTCACGGTTCCGCGCCTGAGGCTGTGGGGCCCGGTGGTCAGATCAAAAGGGGATGAACGGATGGGGATAATTCTTGTTGTCATGACTCCACCTGTGGGTGTCCGGTGATGGCACCAGCGCTGCTTGGGCCTCCGGGGGATGTGCGGCAGCTTGATGGGATGCTCCCCATAGGATGAGCAGTAGTCCCCGGGGCCAGGAGCTACACTTGATGGAATACGGCAGCTCTGCTGTTTGTTAAGTGCAAAGTAGTTAACAGTTCGGAAGGAAAGCACGGACACCAAGTTCCTCTGTAACGGGTCTTTACTGTAACGGTTGGTGAGATACACGGTATACAGTCTTGAGTAACGGACCGGGTGGTCCCAGCGATGACTAGTCTTAGTCCAGAGCTCCACGGTGTTCCTCCTTATCTAACTGTCTTTTCTAGTTGCATTTGTCGCCTTAGTGCACCAGTTCAGGTACAAGGGAGGCTACTTAAAGTTCCCTACCGGAGATCACTTGGTTGTAGGGGAGCCTGATTCCCTATGGTGGGTACTCCACTGGCAAGACGGCTTGGTTGCGGCTACAGTGAGGTGCTCCTATGAAGCGGTTCCTTCACTCTGGTTTGCTCGCCTCGGAACCAGTGATCCGGTAGTTTGGGCACGGGTATGTTTGAACCCGCTCGGTAGCTTCCCTGGTTCCGGTATGGGTCACCGCTTGATGGTGCCCTGCCGGTAAGCTGGATTTCAGGGCTGCACAGCACTGTGCAGAACCCTGCTCCTACTTCCTTCCTCTCCAGCCACTTACTCCTCACTCCCTTCTCCTACACACTACACCTACACTCCTCCCACCAGGACCTGATTGGCCCTCTGTCTCTAAGTGGTGCATGTGGTGTACGGAGCTCTGGGTTTAACTATGTCATCACTGAGACGGAAGATATTACATCTTCAGTCAGGGATGCAATACCTTCCTGTGACGCACTCGTTGCGGGGCGCCACATATGTACAATGTGTTTTATCAAGACCAAAGTCAGCGCTGCTGTGGCACCCGGCTCACACAGGTAGCCACAGACTTCCCTAACGCACAGTTGGGTTTCTACAGCAGGTATCTACTACATGCAACACCTTCCACCCCTGCACACCTGCACAGTAGAGGGAGCACCACTTGCTGACCTTAGGCGAGATCCCATATAAATACTGGGGGAGGAGTTAGTTAGAGTGTGCAGACGCTAGGAGAGCTGCGAAGACGTCCTGGTAGTCAGTGCCACGGTTAGGCCCGAGCCAGTGACCCGGAGTGGCCCTTCTGACGTCCCGCAAGCCTAGGAGTGGGGACAGAAGGCAAGGGGTAAAGCCAAAGGGAATGAGGAACTAGTGGAAGTTCGCCCAGAGACGTACCGGACTTCGGGGATCTGCACCTGTAGGATACTTCAGGACTACAGAAAAACCTGTCATACCATGGAGACTTCAGTCACCTGGTCCCCCTGCGTACTCAAAGAGAGGGAGCCTGACACCGTAGTGTACTACCGCAGTGATCAGAGAGGGCAACCCATGGACCGAACAGGAGGAGAGAGGGAGCAAGGACCAGAGGAAGTGAGGAGGCCAGTCTGGCTGCAAGCAGACTGGGCTTCAGGAACCGTAGAGAAGCAGAGGATGCCTTATACCCACCACTTGCTGTGGGGACCCACTGTGCACCTGGTCACCTGTCAGTTCCCTGGACGTTTTTACCTGCTATACCAACAGTAAAAGGTAAAAGACAGTTCTGCAGTGTGTGTGCGTCATTCCTCTCTGCTCCCAGTGTCCCTCATAGACTGCTCCATCACTCCTCAACCCGACCTAAAGAACCCACTCCAAACTGCCCCTCTACACAACACTGCCCCGGAGGACCAGCTCTACCTGTAGGGAGCTTTGCCATCTCATCCGCACTACCATCCATCTCCGGCGGACTGTGGCAGCGCTGGTGACCCATCACCAGGTACTACAGGTGGGGTCACATGACAAACTCTTACCATATATTCCAGGACAAGGACCATATATATCAGGATGGGGACTTTATAAACCATGTATAAAATGAGAAGGACCGCATATACCAGGAGAAGGACCATATATACCAGGATGGGGGACATATATACCAGGAGGAGGACTAGGGATTGGAAGAGGAGCATATATAGCAGGAGGACCATATATACTAGGATGGGGACCATTTATACTAGGAGGACGACCATGTATACAAGGATGGTGGCTGCAACTGCACTTCTGACTGACAGCAGGTTTTAATGCTGAGTGGCTGTCAGTCAGTGCGGCAGGCAGTCACAGCCGCTGCTCCCCGTGCACAGAGCAGTGACTGAACCAGAGCCACCTCCATGACTGAAACCAGTATGCTGCCAGGAGAATTAGAATTATTTTCCTCCCAGCAGTGGGGCTCAATGTGCAAGTGCTGGGCAGGTTTCAAATGCTATTAACATGCAGATTAACCCCATATCTGCAATCTGGAGGTTAATAGCATTGTTACAGGTGACAGTTTCACTTTAAAGTGGTTAACTGCTGTGGTGTCAGGGACAGGTAGGGGCCACATATGTGACACTTAGTGCTGTGAATTACTTATCCACTATAGGCAAAGCAGCAACAGAAATTAAAAGGTAAGAGAAATTCTCCAGTAGTATAGTCATCTTATCCCCTGCCAGCTGTTGCACATCTTCCATCTCCCTGTGTGACTCTGAAATAAAACTGTTAGAAAGACTCTGGTACACACTTAAATTAGAATGGCAGCAAAATTACTTCAGGACCTTAATGACATCATTGGTCAAGTGCCCCAGAAGCCAATCACAGTGTATGCACATTTTCATTTGGGAGGAGCCCCACAGTTCCTTGCCATTCCACAGGTAGCATTGCAAATCTACCTCTCCTAGACTCCTCCCAGACCCATTCAAGCCTGAATGAAGAAGCAAGCAGAAGAGGAAAGAAAATCAGCTCAGCTCCCAGTGGAGAGCTGGCTCCCACAACCAGCACATCACTAATTGGCAGGTAGGCAAAACACTCAAGTCACCTCATGGTAGGTGCACTCCAAGTTAGAATTTCCAATTCTGTGTGCATAAACCATGAGTAGAGAATCTCAAAGTCGTAGCGGAAAGGGGAAGGGGAATAGGTGACTCACCGCAGCCGGGTGCTTAGGGCTCAGGCACTAGCTACTGTCACGGTTCGGTGCTAGAGGCTGGAAGGGCCCGGTGGTCAATGTAAAGGGGGTAGGTATAAAATAAAGTTTGTCTCGTGACTGTGGGTGTCCGGTGATTGCACCGGCGCTGCTTGAATCTCCGGGGGATGTGCAACAGCTAGATGGGAAACGCTCCCCACAGGACGAGCGGGAGTCGCCGGAGTCAGGATCTGTAAGGGTAGAATACGGCAGCTCAGTTGTTCCTGGAAGGCAAGGTGATTAGCGGTAGTCCCGGAATAAAACTCAGACACGTTGCTCCTCTGCACGGGTCTTTATTGTAGGTAACCACGGTACACGGTAAGACAGTTCCTAGGTAACGGATCGGGTGGTCCCAGTGATGAACAGTCTCTGTCCAAAGCTCCACAATGTTCCTTCTCTACTAACTGCCCCTTTGTTGCTCGTCGCGGTCTTTTTGCACCAGGTCAGGATACTGGGGTTTCTCTAATGGATTGCCTGAGCCGGGTTCCCAAGCCGGCTACAAAGGGTCCTAAACCCCAATGGTGGGTACCCCTCTGGTACGGCTACAGAAGTGGTGACTGTAGTGATGCGCTCCTTTGAAGCTCCTCTATCACTCCGGTTTGTAGTACAGTGATGGACAGCTGTGCTACCTCGGAACCGGTCTCCAGTGGGACTGGGCGCGGGTGTCTTTGGACCCGTTACTTTGTTTCTTGGCCCCTTTCATGTCTGGGTCACCGCTTCTCGGTGCCCTCCCTGTTAGCTCTGTAGTTTTCACTTCCTCCTTGTACTTGTTTCTTCCACCGTCTGACTTGATTTCTGCTCTTTCCCCACACGAAACATCTTACACTCCTCCCATCAGGACCCAATTGGTCCCCTACCACTGTATGTTGTATGTGGTGCATGGAGCTTTGGATTTAACTTGTTCGTCACTGAGGCGGAGAATATTGAATCTTCAGTCAGGGATGCAATACCCTCCTGTGACGCACTCCTTGCGGGGCGCCACATAGGCATGGTGGAAGGGGAAGTGGACTTGGTGTTTGATGTGTACGTGGGGTGGGTGCTACTGCACTGAAAGCAGCACTGCCAAACATTGGCTCGTCGTATCCCAAGCAATATGGCAACTTCAGTTACTAGACAGCCTACTCTAGTCTCTTTGCCAGCAGCAGAGTGTTATTAGTAGTGGATGAGGCCCAGAAAGAGCTTTTGCTCCAGTTCATGGCAAGCGCTGCATCAAGTGTCATGTCCTCCTGTTCCTCCACCTCAACTCCACAAATAGTATAGTCCTCAGAGGTGGAACCCCAATTACCCATTTGTCACTCCGTGTCACAAATCTCCAACTGCACAACTGATTGTGTGGAAACACAGGTGGACGATTCTGCAGAGATGTTCACACATTCAATTCAATGGGCATCAGAGGTCTGCTCCAAAGATTCATATACTCAAGATGAGGAAAGCATCTGTGGATGCCGTAGAATCCAGACCCTCATCACGAAACATTAACCCCCAGGGGTGGAGGTGAAGATGATGATGAGACTCAGATATCTGAGGAGCATCCACCTTGTACTGTGCATTCAGGGCAGGAAGAAGAGGAGGGTGACTCTCATGGCAAGGAGTGGTAAAACAGAGAGGATGATAATTAGGTTATAAATCCCACTTGGAATCAACCCAAAGTCACGCAGCTGAGTAGCTCAGCAGAGGAGGAGGAAGACAGGAAGGTTAGTTTGCATGTTCCCACACAGAGTCTGAGGGCTGTAAGCACAATAGGCATACTCAGTTACAACTCTTACTCTGAACAGCAGCGCTCATGGGTTTGTAGTTATTTGAGGTGGCAAGGCCTGCCTAACCTGGGCCTTTGTTCACACTGCAAAAGATGACCCAACTCATGTCATTTGCCAACTTTGTAGTAAAAAAAATTAAGTAGAGGCAAAAAAAACAATTTGACTACTACATGGATGAACTGCTAATGGTCCAGCACTGTGCATTATTCTGGGAAAAATACCACGTTAGAACTGCCTAGTGGGCCTCACCGGCCACCATTCGCCGCATCAACCACATCTGCTGCTTCTTCGTCCTCCATCAACGTGGCAAGTGTTGTCCGACAAGGTGTCTGGCTGCTGGACCTCCACTTGTTTACCCACTACAGTCAGGGCAAGTGACAGACCCTCAGCTGCTATGGAATTGTACACGTCTGCTGGTTTTGAACAATCTCAAGACACCAAGCACATCACTTGTTTGTCAAATCACCATAAGATCTCTGACTGCAACTCCTTCACAGTGCAGCAGTTTGTAGGGTACATTCTTTACCACCCTCTCTCAGTACAGCAGCCAGCCCTCGGTCCTGCAATTGTGGTCATGGAAAAGATTATTTCCTCCTGCGCATATCAAAGCAAAGAGCTTGAACTTGACCATCTGCCATTTGTTCACCATGGAAATGCTGTCTTTCCACCTGGAGGATGCAGACGGTTTCCTCAAGCTGATGACTGTCACAGCTCCCCAGTATCAGTTGCCCAGTCTCCACTACTTCTCAAAGAAAGCTGTGCCTGTGTTACACCAGTATGTCAGACAATATCACCCGTTCCTTGAGTAACACTGTGTGTGATAAGGTGCATATCACCACTGACACTTGGACATGCAAACATTGCCATGGTCGTTACATCTCTCTCACTGGCTACTGGGTGATTCTGCTGGCAGCAGGGCCAGGTGGTGAAGGGACTACTTCCCAAGTCTTGAAATCCTTAAAGGTACCTTTACACGCGGCAACTTTTCTAGGAATTTCACTGGCAACTTACTGGTTGCAGTGAAATCATGGACACACTGTTCCATTTGTACACAGCAACAATGTGTCCATGATTTCACTGCAACCAGTAAGTTGCCAGTGAAATTCCTAGAAACGTTGCCGCGTGTAAAGGTACCGGCACACGTGGAGATCTCCCGGGCGATTCCATAGGCGACGCTGGGGCGTGGCCTGTCGCCAGCGACATCGCCAATGCGTCGTCTAATGTAAATGGGCGACGGTGACCTCAGGCGACACGCAAATGCGTGCGCGTGCACGTGCGTCGCCTATGGCATCGCCCGGGAGATCGCCACGTGTGACGGTACCCTAAGACTTTTGGGATAAATGTCTGCCTGTACCTCTTCATCCACTGATTCTGTTTCGTCCACCTCCTCTAGAGTCTCCAGCTGCACCCTTGACCTCTCCCTTAAAGGGAACCTGTCACCCCCAAATAAGCTTTCTAACCTATTAATACCTGTCCCTGCAGCCTTAGAATACATTCTAACACATCCCTGCCTCATCTTTTGTAGTAATGTACAAGTACTATAATGTAGTTTGCAAACTTACGAAAATGTTGTCAGAGGGGCGTTCCTGAAGGCATTTTGACCGGTAGGCGGGTCCCCTTGTGCCGCGCTACCCCTGCCTCATTGCTGTAATACGCCCTAATGGGCGTCATTATACAAAAGCAGAGCGCGGGCACGATTTCTATATCGCGCCCGCAATGTCACCGCTGCGACGCGGTCATGTGACGCCGGTCTTAGGGTTCGCAGGCAGACTTCGCGCATGCACAGATAGCATGCTGAAGTCTGCCTGTGTGTGACTGGAAGTGATGCGCGAACCCGGCGTCACATGACCGCGTTGCAGCGGTGACGTTGCGGGTGTGATATAGAAATCGTGCCCGCGCTCTGCTTTTGTATAATGACGCCCATTAGGGCGTATTACAGCAACGAGGCAAGGGTAGCGCAGCACAAGGGCCGGTCAAAATGCCTTCAGGAACGCCCCTCTGACAACATTTTTGTAAGTTTGCAAGCTACATTATAGTCAGTAAATCAATATCTCACATAGTTATCAAACCCACTTCAAGTCAGGTAATCAAAAAGTCCAAAGGACACCAGGATGAATTTATAAATCATGTACAATCTTTATTGAGGATTATTCATACAACAATTTAAAATCCTTCTAAGTAATATCATAAATAGCAAAGTGATTAATAGGACCGTATCATTAACCTAGAGCCACTGGGTATCTATGGGCAAAAAAGAGCCAGTGCTATATCTGATGGTATATGTATGGGGATGATCCAGTGACCATAGGGGAGGCATGTAAAAGGACAGTACCACTCAGTTCACAATAAATGTCCCAGGATTATTCCAGGATTTTTCCTATATATGTATATACATTTACCACATTTCAATTGAGTTGTTAACCGCCAGGCACGGAATATACATGTCCCTATAAATTCTGGTTCAGATCAGCCAATTGGTAGAGGGTATATAACATCTCATATCTCATTATGGACTTACACATAGGATTGGAAACTGGGCAATGCAATTTGCGTTGGCATTTATAAACCCCCTGATTCTTAATTCCACATCTCACATTCTATATCATACACAAAATAGGGTGCATTTATATTATCCATACAGATTAATGGTGGAAATATCAGATATGGCATAAGATAGTGTCACCACCTAATCCAGCCACCTGTATTTATGGTTATTATGCACCCATGTGGCAGAATCAGAATGTAAGTGTTAGAATATAAGCATACAAATTCAGGGGAGTCAAAAGGCCACAAACATCATGCAGTGTCTCCGCTATAGCCATGTCCACATACCTCCAAGATGTTACTAATGGTCACCCTGGATCTCCACCTTACCCTGACGCGTTTCGTCACACCGGACTTTCTCAAAGGGTAGTGTGCCATGTGGGAAGCAGATTCGGGGGTTTAAATAGTGTTCAGGGTTGATTGTGAGAGGAAACAACCTGTGTGTGTCTCGCCCCTCGCCTCCATTCCCGGCGTCAGTGCAGCGCGACCGCTTCCGATCACCTGACACGCCTCGTTTCCGGTCTGTGGAACGCAAACACCCGGAGGCGTCATCAAGACGCTTCTCAGGGCCGCGGTCATATGACCGGAAGGGGGCGTGTCCGGACAGCTCCACACTGCGGATGACGCTCTAGTAGGCGGGGGGAGAACGGAAAAGGCCACCAAGTGATTATAGGGTTGCTAAGCAACATTTTAATAATACAATTTTGTACAAACTACATCTAAATAACATCAGAAGGGGTTATTATTACAAAAACGGCCCGAAGGCCAAGGTAACCAAAGATTTTTCAACTATATCATTCATCATAGGTAAAGTGCTTACAATAGTGCAACCAAACTGCCACTTCTATAAAAATGATGTCATGATATTCATATATCAATGGAAAGTAAATTTTAAAACCATATCCCTCTGAGAAATAGACGCCGTATACGTCAGAGAATAAATAAATATAAGTATTTAGATAGGTGATCCCATCAGCAGGTCCATTCTTTATCATCTCTTCATTAGACCAATCAACCATGCGATATTCATACGATAATACTTCACAAGGAAATTTCTAAAATATAATAAACAGAAATGTGATTAAAATACTAAGAACATCTAAGAACAACTATATCCCTTTGTTGTTATCTATTATATAAGAGAACTGTTGATAAATTACAAGAAAGCACCAAAACCAAAGTGTTCATTGAGACCATATGGAGTCACCGTGTTGAGTCTGTAAATCCATTTGCTCTCAACCTGTCCCAGGGTTCTACTCAGGTTCCCTCCTCTTTGACCCATTGAAACCTTATCAATGCCTACAATTTTCAAACCACTAGAGTTACTTTGATGCCTGTAGAAGAAATGTCTTGGTATCGTTTTCAGACTAGATGGATTATCAGTTCTCGCTCCCTTTTCAATATCCAATACATGTTCTCTAGCGCGAATACGCAATTCACGAGTGGTCATGCCTATGTAAATTTTTTCACATGGGCATTTTGCCATATAGATCACTCCCTTTGTGGAGCAACTAATATGATGTCTTATTTCGTAAATCCTGGATTTGTCACAATTATGAAAAGTTTTGCTTTTAAGCATGTTGGTACACGCCTTACAGCCCCTACACGGAAAGAAACCTTGAATATCCAGCCAATTATCTTCCTTTTTCCTATTTCTTACAAAGTGGCTACGGACTAATGCATCTTTTAGGTTCGGGGATCTCCTCGCCGTTATTAGAGGTTTGGGTGATACACATTGTTTTAGAATGGAGTCATTAAGAAGGATACTCCAATGTTTGTTGATAATTTCAACAAAACTCTTCCACTGTTTATTGTACGTAGTTATCAATCTGGGGAACCCAGATTGATTTCTCTTCTGGTTCTTTATCGCACCACACAAGAGTTCAGTTCTTTTACATTCTTTTGCTCTCGTGTATCCTTCTTTAATGTGTCTCCTACTGTATCCCCTTTCTTCAAATCTGTTTTTAAGATCAATTGCCTGTGCCTCAAAGATACTGTCATCGGAGCAGATACGTCTGGCCCTCATATATTGACCCACAGGTATCCCTCTTATTGTGGACGGTAAGTGGGACGACTTGGCATACAGAAGAGAGTTTGTAGATGTAGCTTTTCGATATATGTCAGTCGTCACACCTCCATCACTTTGGGTATCGATCAATATATCGAGGAATTCCATCCTCCTACCACTCTTGTATGTAAGTTTTATATTTAGGTCATTGTGATTCAAGGTCTCGATTAAATCTCTCAGTTCATCGTCACTTCCTTCCCACACAAAAAAGACATCATCGATGAATCGCATCCATCCCTGAATCTTGTCAGCGGCCGCTATGGGGTTGTTTACAAAGATTTCCCTCTCCCAAGCCCCCAAGAACAAATTAGCGTACGAGGGGGCACAGGAGGCCCCCATAGCGGTCCCCTGCTGTTGGCGATAGATTTGACCATCAAAGATAAAACAATTGTGGGTGAGTATGAACTCCAATAGGGTAACTATCAGTGTTGACATTGCAGGATCTACGTTACTCATCTCCAGAAAGTATTTAGTGGCCCGAATACCATCCTCGTGTCTAATTGACGTATAAAGGGACTCTACATCTACAGTCACCATGGTGGAATCAGGACCCAGTTGTAAGCCATCCAATCTCTGGAGTGCCTCTGTTGTATCCCTAATATACGAGGGTAAGGATACAGTAAGGGGTTTCAAATAACTGTCAATCAGTCTACAGATGTTCTCACATAGACTCTCGTTGCCGGAGACTATGGGTCTCCCCGGGGGGTCCACAGGATTCTTGTGGACCTTCGGCAAAATATAGAACGTTGGTAATCTCGGGTTCGATTTTTCCATATTTTTAATCACCTCTTGTGGAATGGTACCTTCTTCAAATGCTCTAATTAGAATCGTCATCAAAAGGTCCTTATCCTGCTGAAGGGGGTTTCCTGGCAATTTCTTATAACACTCCGGTTGGTTTAATAGTTTTAGTGCTTGTTTAATATACATAGTTTTTGGCCAAACTACCAGGTTCCCCCCTTTGTCAGCTGGCTTGATTAGGATGTCTTCCCATTCCTTTATTTGATCTAAAGCCGATCTCTCCTCCCTATTTAGGTTATGTTCCCAGGTTTTGTTTTTGGCTAATTTTTCTACATCTGCTGTTACCATCTTTGTGAATGTATCCACATTTGAACACGTACCCAAAGATGGAAAGTTCTTAGATTTAACAAACAAATGACTCGGGAACTTACCATTCTTTTGGGGAGCGGTATTTTCCTCTGATAAAGACTCTAGATCGCATAGAGTGTTCCTCTCATCCTCTGTATTCAAACCATTCTCAGTTTTGAAATGAAGTCTCTTTAAGATGACTTTTCTAGCGAAAAGGTGGACATCTTTAATGATCACAAAGGGGTCTAAGGAGCGAGAGGGAGAAAAGGTTAAACCCATATTTAAAACCTTCAACTGAATTGGAGTAAGAACTCGACTCGAAAGGTTGATTACCTTATTCGTGTCTTTTGGTTTCTTTTTCTTACTTTCTTTTTCTGGAGAGGGTCTATTTTTGTTTTTTTGTCCAGAGGGTCGTTCACCCTCCTCTACCCCTATTTCTTCTTGTATAGTCACACTATCGGCATTGGATGATACAGAACCAACAGATTCCTTACGTGGTTGTGGTGGATTGTTAGGATTGGCCGGATTTTTCTTAAATTGCCACCTAAAGATTTTATTGCTCTCATAGTCTCCAACATCTCTTTTAAATTTCTTCATTTTGTTTGTACTGATCTCCTGTTCCCACTTCTCCATCTCTTTATCAATCTCTCGCATATATATTTCAAGGGATTCTTTTGAGAGTCCTCCTTGTAGGGTCTTAGACATCTCTTCTATCTCGGCATCAAGCACACCCAGATTTTTGTTATTGTATTCATTGATAATTGAAATGAATGAGAAGGAGCATATTGATGCTGCCTCCATCCATTTTTTGGTCAATTCATCATTGTCCAAATTAAAGGTTGGATATAGTTGAACCCTCAGGCCCCTAGGGACTATTTTATGTGACAAATAATTGTCCAGTGAGGTTTTGGTCCACCACAATTTGGTTTTGCGGTATAGTGCATTCTTGTATCTATACATCAGTTCCTTGTTGACACTGGCAACCTCAGGCTGGCCAACAGATGCACCTCTTTTAAAAATATTAAATGCCTTAGTTTTCCAGCTAAGCTCTCTGTTTCTCATATCCATGGTCCTTTCCACCATAAATTTGGAGAATTCTGTATTAAAACAGAAAATCAGAATCAGTAAATCAATATCTCACATAGTTATCAAACCCACTTCAAGTCAGGTAATCAAAAAGTCCAAAGGACACCAGGATGAATTTATAAATCATGTACAATCTTTATTGAGGATTATTCATACAACAATTTAAAATCCTTCTAAGTAATATCATAAATAGCAAAGTGATTAATAGGACCGTATCATTAACCTAGAGCCACTGGGTATCTATGGGCAAAAAAGAGCCAGTGCTATATCTGATGGTATATGTATGGGGATGATCCAGTGACCATAGGGGAGGCATGTAAAAGGACAGTACCACTCAGTTCACAATAAATGTCCCAGGATTATTCCAGGATTTTTCCTATATATGTATATACATTTACCACATTTCAATTGAGTTGTTAACCGCCAGGCACGGAATATACATGTCCCTATAAATTCTGGTTCAGATCAGCCAATTGGTAGAGGGTATATAACATCTCATATCTCATTATGGACTTACACATAGGATTGGAAACTGGGCAATGCAATTTGCGTTGGCATTTATAAACCCCCTGATTCTTAATTCCACATCTCACATTCTATATCATAACACAAATAGGGTGCATTTATATTATCCATACAGATTAATGGTGGAAATATCAGATATGGCATAAGATAGTGTCACCACCTAATCCAGCCACCTGTATTTATGGTTATTATGCACCCATGTGGCAGAATCAGAATGTAAGTGTTAGAATATAAGCATACAAATTCAGGGGAGTCAAAAGGCCACAAACATCATGCAGTGTCTCCGCTATAGCCATGTCCACATACCTCCAAGATGTTACTAATGGTCACCCTGGATCTCCACCTTACCCTGACGCGTTTCGTCACACCGGACTTTCTCAAAGGGTAGTGTGCCATGTGGGAAGCAGATTCGGGGGTTTAAATAGTGTTCAGGGTTGATTGTGAGAGGAAACAACCTGTGTGTGTCTCGCCCCTCGCCTCCATTCCCGGCGTCAGTGCAGCGCGAACCGCTTCCGATCACCTGACACGCCTCGTTTCCGGTCTGTGGAACGCAAACACCCGGAGGCGTCATCAAGACGCTTCTCAGGGCCGCGGTCATATGACCGGAAGGGGGCGTGTCCGGACAGCTCCACACTGCGGATGACGCTCTAGTAGGCGTCTAGTCCTGTGGACCCCCCGGGGAGACCCATAGTCTCCGGCAACGAGAGTCTATGTGAGAACATCTGTAGACTGATTGACAGTTATTTGAAACCCCTTACTGTATCCTTACCCTCGTATATTAGGGATACAACAGAGGCACTCCAGAGATTGGATGGCTTACAACTGGGTCCTGATTCCACCATGGTGACTGTAGATGTAGAGTCCCTTTATACGTCAATTAGACACGAGGATGGTATTCGGGCCACTAAATACTTTCTGGAGATGAGTAACGTAGATCCTGCAATGTCAACACTGATAGTTACCCTATTGGAGTTCATACTCACCCACAATTGTTTTATCTTTGATGGTCAAATCTATCGCCAACAGCAGGGGACCGCTATGGGGGCCTCCTGTGCCCCCTCGTACGCTAATTTGTTCTTGGGGGCTTGGGAGAGGGAAATCTTTGTAAACAACCCCATAGCGGCCGCTGACAAGATTCAGGGATGGATGCGATTCATCGATGATGTCTTTTTTGTGTGGGAAGGAAGTGACGATGAACTGAGAGATTTAATCGAGACCTTGAATCACAATGACCTAAATATAAAACTTACATACAAGAGTGGTAGGAGGATGGAATTCCTCGATATATTGATCGATACCCAAAGTGATGGAGGTGTGACGACTGACATATATCGAAAAGCTACATCTACAAACTCTCTTCTGTATGCCAAGTCGTCCCACTTACCGTCCACAATAAGAGGGATACCTGTGGGTCAATATATGAGGGCCAGACGTATCTGCTCCGATGACAGTATCTTTGAGGCACAGGCAATTGATCTTAAAAACAGATTTGAAGAAAGGGGATACAGTAGGAGACACATTAAAGAAGGATACACGAGAGCAAAAGAATGTAAAAGAACTGAACTCTTGTGTGGTGCGATAAAGAACCAGAAGAGAAATCAATCTGGGTTCCCCAGATTGATAACTACGTACAATAAACAGTGGAAGAGTTTTGTTGAAATTATCAACAAACATTGGAGTATCCTTCTTAATGACTCCATTCTAAAACAATGTGTATCACCCAAACCTCTAATAACGGCGAGGAGATCCCCGAACCTAAAAGATGCATTAGTCCGTAGCCACTTTGTAAGAAATAGGAAAAAGGAAGATAATTGGCTGGATATTCAAGGTTTCTTTCCGTGTAGGGGCTGTAAGGCGTGTACCAACATGCTTAAAAGCAAAACTTTTCATAATTGTGACAAATCCAGGATTTACGAAATAAGACATCATATTAGTTGCTCCACAAAGGGAGTGATCTATATGGCAAAATGCCCATGTGAAAAAATTTACATAGGCATGACCACTCGTGAATTGCGTATTCGCGCTAGAGAACATGTATTGGATATTGAAAAGGGAGCGAGAACTGATAATCCATCTAGTCTGAAAACGATACCAAGACATTTCTTCTACAGGCATCAAAGTAACTCTAGTGGTTTGAAAATTGTAGGCATTGATAAGGTTTCAATGGGTCAAAGAGGAGGGAACCTGAGTAGAACCCTGGGACAGGTTGAGAGCAAATGGATTTACAGACTCAACACGGTGACTCCATATGGTCTCAATGAACACTTTGGTTTTGGTGCTTTCTTGTAATTTATCAACAGTTCTCTATATAAATAGATAACAACAAAGGGATATAGTTGTTCTTAGATGTTCTTAGTATTTTAATCACATTTCTGTTTATTATATTTTAGAAATTTCCTTGTGAAGTATTATCGTATGAATATCGCATGGTTGATTGGTCTAATGAAGAGATGATAAAGAATGGACCTGCTGATGGGATCACCTATCTAAATACTTATATTTATTTATTCTCTGACGTATACGGCGTCTATTTCTCAGAGGGATATGGTTTTAAAATTTACTTTCCATTGATATATGAATATCATGACATCATTTTTATAGAAGTGGCAGTTTGGTTGCACTATTGTAAGCACTTTACCTATGATGGATGATATAGTTGAAAAATCTTTGGTTACCTTGGCCTTCGGGCCGTTTTTGTAATAATAACCCCTTCTGATGTTATTTAGATGTAGTTTGTACAAAATTGTATTATTAAAATGTTGCTTAGCAACCCTATAATCACTTGGTGGCCTTTTCCGTTCTCCCCCCCGCCTACTAGAGCGTCATCCGCAGTGTGGAGCTGTCCGGACACGCCCCCTTCCGGTCATATGACCGCGGCCCTGAGAAGCGTCTTGATGACGCCTCCGGGTGTTTGCGTTCCACAGACCGGAAACGAGGCGTGTCAGGTGATCGGAAGCGGTCGCGCTGCACTGACGCCGGGAATGGAGGCGAGGGGCGAGACACACACAGGTTGTTTCCTCTCACAATCAACCCTGAACACTATTTAAACCCCCGAATCTGCTTCCCACATGGCACACTACCCTTTGAGAAAGTCCGGTGTGACGAAACGCGTCAGGGTAAGGTGGAGATCCAGGGTGACCATTAGTAACATCTTGGAGGTATGTGGACATGGCTATAGCGGAGACACTGCATGATGTTTGTGGCCTTTTGACTCCCCTGAATTTGTATGCTTATATTCTAACACTTACATTCTGATTCTGCCACATGGGTGCATAATAACCATAAATACAGGTGGCTGGATTAGGTGGTGACACTATCTTATGCCATATCTGATATTTCCACCATTAATCTGTATGGATAATATAAATGCACCCTATTTTGTGTATGATATAGAATGTGAGATGTGGAATTAAGAATCAGGGGGTTTATAAATGCCAACGCAAATTGCATTGCCCAGTTTCCAATCCTATGTGTAAGTCCATAATGAGATATGAGATGTTATATACCCTCTACCAATTGGCTGATCTGAACCAGAATTTATAGGGACATGTATATTCCGTGCCTGGCGGTTAACAACTCAATTGAAATGTGGTAAATGTATATACATATATAGGAAAAATCCTGGAATAATCCTGGGACATTTATTGTGAACTGAGTGGTACTGTCCTTTTACATGCCTCCCCTATGGTCACTGGATCATCCCCATACATATACCATCAGATATAGCACTGGCTCTTTTTTGCCCATAGATACCCAGTGGCTCTAGGTTAATGATACGGTCCTATTAATCACTTTGCTATTTATGATATTACTTAGAAGGATTTTAAATTGTTGTATGAATAATCCTCAATAAAGATTGTACATGATTTATAAATTCATCCTGGTGTCCTTTGGACTTTTTGATTACCAAGCTACATTATAGTATTTGTACATTACTACAAAAGGTGAGGCAGGGATGTGTTAGAATGTATTCTAAGGCTGCAGGGACGGGTATTAATAGGTTAGAAAGCTTATTTGGGGTGACAGGTTCCCTTTAATGTTGCAACACTTCATACAGAATCCACCCCATCTCCATACAGCACTGTTAGGACGGAGACGTCATCGGGCAGTGTTTAAATTAAATGCCTTGGAGATGTGAGTCACACAGCTGAAGAGTTGTGGACAGCTATGCAAGCCGAGTTTCAGCTGTGGCTGTCTCCACTAAACCTTGAGCAAGGGAAGGTCATGTGCGATAACGGTGCAAACCTTGTGGTGGCCCTACACCGGTAAAATTTACACACCTGCCTTGCATGGCTCACGTCCTCAACCTGGTTGCACAGCAATTCCTACGCCACTATCCTGGCTTGGATGAGCTGCTGCATAAGGCACAGTCGCTGTGTGCTCACTTAAGCCATTCTCACCCCCTGGCTCATCAACTAGCACCACTACAGAGGTCTTTCGGACAACCAGTTAACTGTTCATTATGCGATTTGCTGATACGGTGGAATTCCACTCTGCACATGTTGCAGCAACAATGGCAGCAGCGACAAGCCCTGGTGTACTATGAAAAGCACAGTGACGCAAAGCAAGCCGAATGTTGTGTAAGTGATACTTCCAAAGTGGGGACAGATCAAGGACCTCTGCACCCTTCTTCACAGTTTTGAAGTGGCTTCTAAAATGGTTAGCACTCACGATGCCATCATCAGCGCCACTAGTCCGGTCATCTACATGCTGGAGCAAAGCTTGAAAAGTCTGCAGGAGGAGGTGGTGGCACCACAGGAAGATGAGCAGGAAGAAGAGGAGGATACGGAAGAGATATCAAGATCCCATAGGTCCGGACTCTTGACACACAGCAGGGTGGAGTAGAATGACAGAGGGGGATTCATGGTACCAGACAAAGTGGTAGTGAAGGTGCAGAAGCCAAGGAACAAATGGAGGAGGAAGAGTTAATGATCACAGAACAGTCAGGAGATGAGGCAGAACCGATTCCTGTTGTGAATTCATTGGAGCTCCCTCCGGTGGTTGTTGCTGGTGATGCAGCTGACTGTGTTGACTGAATGGTTGGAAGTGGATCATTCCTTGCCAGTTTTTTGTTCCTGGAGGAGTTCACATCTCCCTGGTTTCTTCTGCTCTGTGGAGATCTTTGCAAGATAAGTGAATGGTTTTTTGATATTTTGTGGCACGCTTTTGTGTGCTTAAGTTTCTGCTTATGTTTTGTTTTATTATGAGATGTGGGCTTGCTATCTAGTTTGTATATTTGTTTATCTGCTCTCAGATAGGAAGTTTTCTTCCTAGGAATTTTACCATTCACTATTATCTGTTATTTCCAGTTCTGCTGGCATTTGATTCATAGAAGTCTGCTGATATAGAGTTCGCCGAGTTTTAGTGACTCAGGGTAATTTTTGTAATATATCTGCTGTTGGTGGTTTTTGATAGTGTTTTATACTGACCGCAATAGTATTCTATCCTGTCTTTCCTATATAGCTAGTGTGGCCTCTTTTGCTAAACCTTATTCTCTACCTGTGTTTGTTTTTCCATCTCTTGTTTCCCAGTTAATATCTGTGGGGGGCTTGCTATTCTTGTGGGGTTCTGCTCTGAGGCAAGATAGCTTTTCCTACATCCATCTTTAGGAGCAGTTAGTTCTCCGGCTGTGCAGAGGTGTCTAGGTCTGGTTAGTTACATCCCACGGCTACTTCTAGTTGCGGCGTCAGGGATTGCGGTCAGTACAGTTACCAACAACTTCGACGGAATCTGAATGTTACTCCTGAGTCATCGGTTCATAACAGATTCCCCTTTCTGTTTTCTGAGATTGGTGGAAGAGGAGGGAGGAAAGAAGCTTGATTTTTATGCCACCTCTGACACAACAAGGATTTGGGGCTCATGGACGTGTCAGACACATGAGCACATGATGCCTGTATAATTAGGATTTGAATAAGCGATTACTTAGGCTGGTTTCACACTGCACTTTTTTCCCTGATCAGGATCCATCCGATTTGTGTGCCAAAATCAATAGAGGATCTTGCAGAGAAAAACTATAATTGAAAGTTTGACACCTATTCTGAGTTTTGGAGACACTCCTGGTTTTGGCACACAAATCAGATGAAACCTGATCAGGGAAAAAACTGCAGTGTGAAACCAGCCTTACTGGGTTGCAATACTCTTGGTGTTACAAGAGTAAATTTAGCCAGATGCTACCTGCCTTGGACAGGGACAAGCGCATGCTGGAGTATCAAAAAAAGCTGGTTGACAATCTTAGGACAGGTTTTCCTCAACACATCAGTGAGGGACACAATATGCATGGCAGATCTACACTTCCAGTCTAGGGGATGTCCATAGAAACATTAGCAGCAGCAGTTTACCTGTCAGAAGCAATTTCTGTGAGTCATTTGAAACATTTTTTAAACTAGGCCGTCCACCGGCAGAACTGAGTACAACTCTGACACATAGTGAACAACTAGAGAGGATAGTGCAGTAGTATCTAGAGCTCAATATCTATGCCATTGGGGAAGTTGGACTCTCTAACATTTGGGCTTCAAAAATGAAAGAGTGGTCTTAGCTCGCCAGTCACGCCTTGGAGGTTTTGTTATGCCCAGCAGCCAGTGTTCTCTCAGAACGTGTCTTCAGCACTGTTGGTGGTGTCCTGATGGATAAGTACATACGGCTGTCCTCTGAAAGTGTAGACCACCTAACTTTCATCAAGAGGAACAAGTCATGGATCTCCAAGGACTTTTCCAGTGGTAGAGTGGGCAGAGTACTTTCCAGCATTCTGCATTCATTTAACCATTGTACAATTTTTATTCTAGGTCAATTGATGCCACTTATCTAGGCCTAACTTTTTTAAATGTGGAGACTCTCCTTGGGGGTTTCCTTCTTGTCTGTTTCCTGAAATTACCAGGGCTCTGTGAGTACGATGCCTACACGTGTTACTCATCCCGGCTACTAATGTTTAACCTTGAAATGCTAGGCCAGGCACTGTCCCAGTCCGTGTGCCATGCATGCAGGTTGTGCCATAATACAATTTTTATTTTGGGTCAATTGATGCCACCTTGGTGGTATCTAGCCCTAATTTTTTTTAAATGTGAAGACTTTTCCGAGTTCTCCTTCTTATCTGTTTCCTAAATTTATCGGGGCTCTGTGAGCACAATGCCTACATGTGTCGCTCATCCCCCTGTTACTCATAAATGTTTAACCTTGAAATGGTACACCAAGGCCTGTTCTAGGCTATGTGCCACGCATGCAGGTTGCGTTATTCTACAGTTATTATTCTGGGTCAATTGATGCCACTTTGGTAGTATCTGACATATTTTTTAAATGTGGAGACTTTTCTTGGGAGTCTCCGTCTTGTCTGTTTCCTTAATTTAGCAGGTACTTTTTACCCACATCTCGGTCCTGGAAAGTGGGGACTTTGACCGAGCTATTCCTAGATGGCAAATAGTGGGTTGGCTGGTGACCAGGCACTCAGACCACAGTCAGATCAAACTCACTTGAAGACCAAAGTAAGCAGTGCAGTACAAAACCAAGAAAGGAAAGCTAGGGACAGAGCTCTGACTTAACAGTCAAAGCAAAAGAGCAAACCAAGATTAGCACACAAACTCTACAAAAAGTGGGCATTTAATACATGCAACTTAAGCGTGCTCCCAGGAGATCTGTGCAGCATGCACAGGCCCCAGGAGTAATGAGACAGAATCCAGGCAGACGCTGTGCGATCACCGGAGTATCCGAGTCTCCCTGCCACGGGGACGTCAGCGTTGTGGCAGCCACTACAAGAGCATGTCTGCCTTGGCGTTCTTTTCAGCTGGCTGGAAATGTAAAACAAAGTCAAAGCAAGCAAAGAACAGTGACGAACTGGATTGGTGAGGATTCAGCTTCTGTGCCAACTGCAGGTAGGTCAAGCTCTTGTAGTCAGTGTAGATGACAATGGGATGAATAGTCCCTTCCAGTAGGTAACAATGCTCTTCCAGAGCCATCCAACCAAATTTTGGTTGCCAACCAAATAGTTGCGTTCCAGAGAGGAAAAGGCGTTGGAAAAGAAATCGTATGTTACCATTCACCAGGTGGAGACTTCAGTGTGAGGACCGCCTCAACCCCTGTAAAAGAAGCATCCACATCCATGAGGAACTGCTTACGGATCTCGAGTCTGTGCAGCACCAGGGCTGTCAAGAAGGCCTGCTTTTGGGAGATGAAAGAGCCCTCAGCCTCCGAAGTCCACATTTTCAGATTACTATCCTTGGCAGTGATTGGGACAGGGCGAGAAGTGAGGTATAAACAGGTGGTAGTAATTAGTGAATCTCTTTCACTAGGTGCCACTGGCTTGTATCAAGCTGTAGAATTTTTTAAGCTGCAAATGAATTTTTTGAAGCTTCCTGGTATTTGCAGGTGTGAATTTTGGAAACAGTGCCAGATGTGGCAGCAGCTGTGACATCAAGAAAGCTTACAATATCCTTAAAACCTGTTTAAGAGAACTTAATATTTTGAGTGTAATTTTT
>JARQOC010000001.1:382051935-382104591 GCA_033576535.1 Allobates femoralis
GGTACTTCTCTTGCCAACCTCCGGTTCAGCGTTGTCTCCTGAACCGGGAGAGTGCAATCGAGCCCCTGTTGGTGTTCCTTTCTCTCTTACTAGGTGTTTCTGTCTCTGGTGGTCTCACTCAGCGCTATAAGGTAGTTTCTCCTGTGGAGCAAGCGCGACACCGCTCTGCCCCCCAGGCTCTCAGCGCCTCCGCACACAGAGCTCAGGTACCGACAGCCATGGGTGCTCAGTTGTACCCCTTCCGGATACTGCTCCCTAGTTAGGCCGCCTTCTCTAAGTGTTGTTCTCTGTTTGGGTGTTCGGCACGCAGCTCCCCTTAGGAACTCAGGACCAAAGGTTTGGGCGTACAGCATCCGCGCATGTTCAGGGTCAGGTTCCTGTGTCGTCCACCAGCTCCTTTGTCTCGCCAGATACGGACATATGGGGATCCCCTCTTCCTCCACACCTGTCGGTCTTTCCCTCCCAGAGCGAGTGTGGTCATGCTCCAGCCCACGGGAGTCAATACCACACCACTTCTACACTCCTGACTTTCACTCCACTCCTTTTCCCGCTGCTCTCTCTCTTCTACTTTTTTTTTTTAACTCTACACTTTCCCTCTCGACTACGCTTGGGTCCTCCCTCTGGGTCCACCCACCATCCTGGGATCCTTAGTGTTGTGTATGTGTGTGAGAAACTCAACTGCGTCATCCCAGTACCTGGAGACCAGAGGCACAACACTCCCTGTAATGGAGGAGTGCAGTACCTCTGGTGGCGGCCTACCTGGTGGGCCGCCACACATACGTTGTTTTAATCGCCCATTATTGCATTTTATAGCAATATTACAGCGATTAAAAAAAAACGTAATTTTGGCGTTTGGACTTTTTTCCCATTACGCAGTTCACTGATCTGATTAATTGATTTTATATTTTGATAGATCAGGCATTTTTGAACGCGGTGATACCAAATATGTGTATTTTTGACCTTTGGGTTTTCATTGGCTGTAAGCCATAATCATCAACAATATATGTGCCAAAATGGCAATAACCCCTGAGGAGAGCATCTTGATGAGCACTAAATGATTTCTAGGAAAAGCATGGTTCCCTGCCTAGAGAAAATAATACAGTACTTGAATTGTCATAGAATGGCAGCTGGTAAGGAGAGCCCGACACAAATCGCCACGTAAAGTGGCTTTGTCAGAAGCAGGTGCCCATAGGGTCCTGCGCAATAATGCCAGAAATGAAGAAATGAACTCCTGGCCATGCGCAATGAGGAAAGTGAATTAGGTATATACAACACATGTGCTGGAAAAAGAAAATGGCATATTACGAGCAGCGCCAGTGCAATTGATCAAACAGCGCATACTCTAAGGGCCACTTTACACACACCAACTTATCTGTCCAACTTCTGAACAACTCACTGGTTGCAGTGAAATCATGGACACATTGCTCCATTTTGTGGCTGTGTACAAATGGAACAATGTGTCCATGATTTCACTGCAACCAGTAAGTTGTTAAGAAGTTGGACAGATAAATTGGTGTGTGTAAAGTGGCCATAAGCCAGTCATGCGCGGCAAGGGATACACGTAGCAGAATGCTATCCTTGTGTAAAAGCACCACAATAACCACCACATATCTTGGGAAACATAGATACATAAAATAAGTGCAAACGTGTTAATGAGACATCATTTGGGCCAAGAACGCCCAATTATTAAAAGGATAAATGGAAGACCCAGGGACGTAACTACAACAGGTGCAGGGGGGCCCAAAAGTCCCTTTGGCCTATAGAAAAAGAGTATTGCTGTTAAAGATTTGTAATAATTGGGGGCCCCGTTGGAGCTTTCGCTCCCCTTCCCTTGATTTTAACTAATTTTAACTAAAAATATGCTTTTCTTCTTCTTAGTTATTGTTCTCCGTTATCAGTCATTCTGTGAATAGATTCTAAGTGGTTAACCTTCACTAATCAGGTATTTGATTGTTGCTTCCTATAAAAAGCTCCATGGCTGCAATACAAATCATCACCTGATATAGGTGTGCCTCCTATTGTGTGATAATCCTGATGAAGGGGTTTTAAAGTAGGAAGGAATAGAGGTAAAGAGAGATGCATAAAGTGCATGTTCACTAATGCCAGAAGCCTCACCAACAAAATGGAGGAATTAGAATTGATTTTGTTGGAAAATAATTATGACATGGTGGGGATTTCGGAGACTTGGCTGGATGAGAGCCATGACTGGGCTGTTAATTTACAGGGCTATTGTCTGTTCAGAAATGACCGTACAAATAGGCGAGGAGGAGGTGTATGTTTATATGTAAAATCATCCTTAAAACCCATCCTGCGTGATAAAATAGGTGAATCTAATGGAAATGTAGAGTCTCTGTGGGTGGAGATAAGGGGAGGGGAAAAAATAATAAATTACTGATAGGGGTTTGTTATAAGTCCCCAACAATAATGGAAGTGGAGGAGAATATCCTCATAAAGCAAATAGATGAAGCAGCGACTCAGGGAGAAGTCATTATTATGGGGACTTCAACTACCCTGAAATACATTGGGGATCAGAAACCTGCAGTTCCAGCAAAGGTAATAAGTTTTTGAAAACTATAAGAGACAATTACCTTTCACAACTGGTTCAGGACCCAACAAGAAGGGGGGCACTGCTGGACCTAATATTAACCAACAGGCCAGACCGCATATCAAATATACGGGTTGGAGGTCACTTGGGTAATAGTGATCATAACTTAATAAGCTTTCAAGTATCCTTTACTAAGACGTGTAGTAGAGGGGCCACAAGGACACTAAACTTCAGGAAGGCAAATTTCCAACGGTTGAGAGATGATCTTAGTGCAATAAACTGGGACGATGTCCTGAGACATAAAAGTACACAACACAAATGGGAGATGTTTATTAGCATCCTGAATAGGACCTGTGCACAATATATACCCTATGGGAATAAGCATGCTAGAAATAGGAGGAAACCACTATGGCTAAATAAAGCGGTAAGAAGTGCAATTTGTGACAAAAAGAAAGCATTTAGGGAATTAAATCAAGTAGGTAGTGATGAAGCATTAAATAAATACAGAAAATTAAATAACATTTGTAAAAAGCAAATCAAGGCAGCAAAGATTGAGACAGAGAGACTCATAGCCAGAGAAAGTAAAAAGAATCCCAAAATATTTTTTAACTACATAAATAGTAAGAAACTAAAAAATGATGGTGTTGGCCCCTTTAAAAATAGTCAGGGTGAAATGGTGGATGAGGATGAGGAAAAAGCAAATATGCTAAATGACTTTTTTTCAACAGTATTTACACAAGAAAATCCCATGACAGACAATATGATCAGTGATAACAAAAATTCTCAATTAAACGTCACCTGCTTAACCCAAGAGGAAGTACGGCATCGTCTAAAAATCACTAAAATTGACAAATCCCCGGGCCCAGATGGGATACACCCCAGAGTGCTGCAGGAATTAAGTACTGTCATAGATAGACCATTATTTTTAATATTTAAAGATTCCATAATAACAGGGTCTGTACCACAGGACTGGCGTATAGCAAATGTGGTGCCAATATTCAAAAAGGGGACAAAAACTGAACTTGGAAATTATAGGCCAGTAAGCTTAACCTCTACTGTGGGTAAAATCCTAGAGGGTTTTCTAAGAGATGCTATACTGGAGTATCTGAAGAAAAATAACCTCATGACCCATTATCAACATGGTTTTACGAGGGACCGTTCCTGTCAAACTAATCTGATAAGCTTCTATGAAGAAGTAAGTTCTGGACTGGACCAAGGAAATGCAGTGGATGTGGTGTATATGGACTTTTCAAAAGCTTTTGATACGGTGCCACACAAAAGGTTGATACATAAAATGAGGGCAATGGGGATAGGGGAAAATATGTGTAAGTGGGTTAAGAACTGGCTTAGTGATAGGAAACAAAGGGTGGTTATTAACGGAACACACTCAGAATGGGTCACAGTTAACAGTGGGGTACCACAGGGGTCAGTGTTGGGCCCGCTTCTATTTAATATATTTATTAATGACCTTGTAGGGGGCATACGGAGTAGAATCTCAATATTTGCAGATGACACTAAACTCTGCAGGGTAATCAATACAGAGGAGGACAATTTTATATTACAGGAGGATTTATGTAAACTAGAAGCTTGGGCTGCTAAATGGCAAATGCGCTTTAATGGGGATAAATGTAAAGTCATGCACTTGGGCAGAGGAAACAAAAGGTATAATTATGTGCTTAATTGTAAAACACTGGGCAAAACTGTCACTGAAAAAGACCTGGGTGTATGGGTAGATGACAAACTCACATTTAGTGGCCAGTGTCAGGCAGCTGCTGCAAAGGCAAATAAAATAATGGGATGTATTAAAAGAGGCATAGATGCTCATGAGGAGAACATAATTTTACCTCTATACAAGTCACTAGTGCGACCACACTTAGAATACTGTGTACAATTCTGGTCTCCGGTGTATAAGAAAGACATAGCTGAACTAGAGCGGGTCCAGAGAAGAGCGACAAAAGTTATTAGAGGACTAAGGGGTCTGCAATACCAAGACAGGTTATTAAACTTGGGGTTATTTAGCTTGGAAAAACGAAGGCTTAGGGGTGATCTTATAATAATGTATAAATATATGAGGGGGCAGTACAGAGACCTTTCTAATGATCTCTTTACTCTTAGGCCTGAGACTGGGACAAGGGGCATCCTCTACGTCTGGAGGGAAGAAGGTTTAATCATAATCACAGACGCGGATTCTTTACTGTAAGAGCAGTGAGACTATGGAACTCTCTGCCACATGATGTTGTAATGAGTGAGTCACTACTAACATTTAAGAAGGGCCTGGATGCCTTTCTTGAAAACTATAATATTACCAGTTATATATATACTAGATTCTTTGATAGGGCGTTGATCCAGGGAATTAGTCTGATTGCCGTATCTGGAGTCAGGAAGGAATTTTTTCCCCCAATGTGGAGATTAGTGTTGCCACATGGGGTTTTTTTTGCCTTCCTCTGGATCAACATGTTAGGCTATGGGTTGAACTAGATGGACTTAAAGTCTTCCTTCAACCTTAAAAACTATGTTACTATGTAAACCTTGAAATGCATTGAATTAAACCACTGTATGAATTCTACCTTACCCGGTGTTCATGGATTTATTGGAGCGGTAGATCGGTCACAAGTCCCCCTCCTTTCTGCATCATCCCTGGATATTTTGTGACATGTAAGGACTTAGTATGGCACTGGTCTATTTTGCCCTATGGTAAAATAGAAAATATACATGTACAAACTATGTCCAGATGAGCCATTGAATAACATAATAACCACCACACCTGCTCCTGTCTGTTTTTATTTCTATCTTTTGATTTTTGTGTTACACTGTCTTTGATAATTTTTATAACAATAACGTTTCTATGTCTTACTGCACCATACTTCTTTTTTTCTTGTATTTTCACTATTGGATGGAGTAATTGCAGTATCACTGACACAACAAGTGTGATGGCCAGGGATATACATCTAAGTGTTTTCATGAGAATGCTAATTATGGATTTAGTATTATTTGAATAGGTGGAATACATACTGAACAAGTCAGCAATCTTCAAAACTATTGACACAAATTTCTCACCAGATGTCATTAACAACCCATCCAGTCCACAGAGGCAAAGAAGTCAAATCATAGATGTCCATAGATGTCCCTCACATAAACATCTAGATGCCACTGTCACTATTGACATCAACATCTCAAGGGCTAATCGGCTGTGATGGGTGCTTGCCCTGATCACAGCCATTACAGCAGGTTGTTAGCTGTGGTATAAAGCTGAAAGCCGTAAATAAATTTGTCAGCTCTGCTTTAAATAATGTTTTTCAGAAATATAACAAAAATAGACAATAAGTAAAAGTTTCAATCATCTGCCCCTTCCCCTTCACAAATAAAGAAATTTAAAAAAAATGACATATCATTGTATCTGAGGAAAATGTTAGAAACGTACGTTGGGGTGGAGGAGCACGGAGTTATCTACTAAACCGCAGTTATACTGTGTGGAGGAAATCCCATATTAAGCACTGGCACTTTATTCCATGATTATTAATTGTCTTGCTCACTGTAGGAAATCAATTTTTTTTAATTTTTCAAGCTTTATCAATACTTTCTTAGTCCTTTAACTAGTTATTGGGACCCCTATTATCGCCTTCCCTTTTGATTTATACACAGCCCTTTGTGGCTGGATTGGAGTACTATTTATAATACTTTAGGGGGATTTGGAGTGATTGTTGGAGCCCATTCATTTAATAATGACATTAGTGTTGCTTGTTCTAAAATGTAAGTTATATTGTAGTTTCATTTATTTGTGCATTGCCTTCCTATATTAAATACTCTCCATGTCACTCATTTTAAGGCACTGCTTGGGGTTATTTTAATTGTTTTTAATCTCAGTATTTTCTATATGTAAATTTATGTATCCACGTTGTACACTGATATTGTTGTTTTGATATACCATTGGCGGCCGTCACACGCATCAATTTAATGCACGATATCGCTTAAGCGATCTGCTTTTTGATCGCTTAAGCGATATCGTTTGTGCATCGCTGCGTGCAATCAAGCGATTTTACAATGTAAAATCGCTTGATCGTTACATCGCAGATATGAGAGCCGGAGCTCATATCAAGCGATAAACGCTTGAACAATCTGCTTCATCGTGGTGTGTGACACCACAATGAACGATCTCCCAGCGGCAGAGCCTATGCTGGGAGATGGTATCTATGGTAAACGTCGGGTTACTAAGCGCCGCGCGGCGCCTAGTAACCCGATGTGTATCATAGTTACCAGCGATCTCACTGGTCCACATCGCTGGTGAGTCTGTCTGTGTGACAGCTCACCAGCGATGTGAGCGATATTGTTAGCGATCGCGCGTGCACGTGATCACTAGCAATATCGCTAGCGATATTGAAGCGTGTGACGGCCGCCATTCTTTACAGGAACACATTGTTCGGTGAATGCTGAGGAGATAAAATACTTGTCTCCTGCAGAGGATTAAAAAATAAAAGAAAAATTAAAATGTTTTTCAAAAATATAACAAAAATAAAAAATAAACAAAAGTTTAAAATCATCTGCCCTTTCTTTCCCTTCACAAAGAGACCTGAAAAAAAAAACAAAAAAAAACAAAACATATTATTGTATCAAAAAAAATTATTTATCAAAATTTAAATCATATATTAAAACCGAAAAGGAAAAAGATAAATTTTAATGTTAGAATGACCACTTTTTGTCTACTGTTCTTCCATCTAACCAATAAATGTGAATAGAATCAATAAAATACAATAAACAAGCAGGATTTTTGCTTTGTAGAAATGATTAGTAATTCTATGTATATCCCAATAATTCAGAGCATTATATAATGATATAGACACATAGAGTGTGTGGTCCAGAGCTCCATTATGAGGTGGCAGTGACATCAGACCACATCATGGAACCCAACCATGGACTGTGAGGTGATGACTCTACGACTTCCTGTTAGAAGTGCTGTTTAGTTGATCAGTGTGTTCACGTAGGAGAGGTATCTTCACTGAGTGTCCCTCCTTACTTTGTTATGTTTTTTTTGCCAAATGCCAGAACATATTTTTTATACTGAAGAGTTCTTTAGCTTTGATTTCTCCATCGTCTTCAAGGCAAAGATATTTCCTTCACCTTAACCGCTGTGAGGAACATGGATTCTCAGGACAATTCCAGTCATTCCCATGTCCTAGAAGGGTCACCAGCAAGGGTCATTGCCAGACCTTCGTCATCAGGTAGGAAGGACATAAAAGCCACGAATATGTCCACCTACAGGTCTCTAAAATGTATAGTACTCATGTGGCGCCCCTGCGTCCAGGAGGCCACAAAAGGGAACTGCAGCCAGGCAGGTAGGACAATTGTTGCACATCAACACCCTCACAGCCCACACAACCCACGTACAGTAGATGGCAGCATCCAGCCCTAAGATTGGAGACTCTAGGCAAGCGAGGGATGGTGGATTTAGAGGAGTGGGTTGGGCACCCACGTAGTCAGGTGACTTGACAGTAGCAATAGTGAGGGGGAGGAGGAAGGAGTCAGTAGGCCAGAGTGAGCCGAGCAGAACAGATCAGCAGCAGGCTGAGGAACACGGCACAGGCCAAGAGACAGCAGAAGGTCGAGCCAAGCTGAGCAGAAGAAGGAAGCACACGTCCTGGCAAAGTGGGGTGTAAGGAGCGCAGAATCTGTACGAGCCAGTGTGAGCCGGAGGAGAGAGAAAGCCTATCCAGAGCCAGTACCCCCAGGAGTGTGCAGGGAGGTGAGGGACGGTGATACCCGGGCCCTAGAACTACAGCTGAAGCAACCAACTGCAGGCGGAGTAGCCCTCCTACCATACTGAGAGACGCAGAGGGAAAGAGCCTGATAGAGCCTCACACGGAGGACTGCTGGAGGCTGGGCTGAGTAGAGTGTCGGCTCTAGAGGGGACCGTAGTTTTACCCGGGATCCCCAAACAACATGACGGGGGACCACAGTTACACGCTAGGGTCCCTACCCCAAAGGACAGGCTGCTCAGTGACGAATAGGAGGACCCACAAGGGCCCGAGTCACCGCCATACTGTCCGGCGTCACACACACCAAGTGAACTCAGAGAACGTAAACAGCCCGGAAAGGACACGGAGACAGTGTGAGGGGTCACTGAGAGAGAGAGACCTGGCTGCAGAGAGTAAAGGGAACCCGGAGAGGGAGAGAGAGCCCGTGTACTGAACTGAGACTTGTAAGAACTGTAAATGAACTGAGAGCTGTATTGAAGAACTTTGAAAGTAAACACGGAGACCCTGAATCTGCCTCTCTTGTCTGCTTCTATCTACTTGAATACCATTCCCTCAGTGGCGTAGCAACTGTTTGTGGCGCCCGGGGCGGTCGAAAAATTTGCCTCCCCCTTGGTTGTTGATAATTCCGGGGGTCAGGGGGGTACCGCTAGTGGGTTAGGAGCCACTTAAGTGTACCTGTTAACCAGGGTCAAATTCAATGGTGATCAGCTGCTGTAGGATGCGCGCTTGCGGCCTCCGGGATCCGGAACGCCCGCTGGCGCTTAGTTATGATGTCATGCCGTAATGCCGTAAAATGCGGGCAGCGACATCACCACGGGTTCTATCACCGATCACCAGTGTCCCTATTATAGTCATCATATTGTTATCTGGAACAACAATGTTAACAATTCCCCAATAGAACACGCTGGGATATACAGTATATACCGCGTCTCCCCGAAAGTAAGACCCTGTCTTACATTTTTTTGGGGGCCAAAAGTGGCCCCCTGTCTTACTTTCGGGGGGGGGGGTCTTATATTGGCACCCCCAGCCTACTCACATACACACACACACACACACACACACACACACCGTATATACTCATGTATAAGCCGAGAGTGGGAAATACAGCAGACCGCCACCCTGGTATACAGCCCCCAGCACAGGTATACGGCCCCCAGCAGTGTGGTATACAGCCCAGCAGTGTGGTACACAGGGTATACAGCCCCAGCAGTGTGGTACACAGGGTATACAGGCCCCAGCAGTGTGGATACAGCCCAGCAGTGTGGTACACAGGGTATACAGCCCCAGCAGTGTGGTACACAGGGCATACAGGCCCCAGCAGTGTGGTACACAGGGTATACAGGCCCCAGCAGTGTGGTACACAGGGTATACAGGCCCCAGCAGTGTGGTACACAGGGTATACAGGCCCCAGCAGTGTGGTACACAGGGTATACAGGCCCCAGCAGTGTGGATACAGCCCAGCAGTGTGGTACACAGGGTATACAGGCTCCAGCAGTGTGGTACACGGGGTATACAGGCCCCAGCAGTGTGGTACACAGGGTATACAGGCCCCAGCAGTGTGGTACACAGGGTATACAGGCCCCAGCAGTGTGGTACACAGGGTATACAGGCCCCAGCAGTGTGGATACAGCCCAGGAGTGTGGATACAGCCCAGCAGTGTGGCATACAGGGCCCCCTCCCCTTTGCTGCTGCCGCCGCTGCTGCTCACATCTTACCCTCCAGGGTCTTCTTGCAGTAGCCAGCGCGTCGGTCCTCCGTTCCCGTCTTCAGCTGTCTCCCGGATCATGTGACCCGTCGCAGTGCATGACGTCATCGTTAGTGCGACCGGCCGGTCACATGATCCGGGAGACAGCTGAAGACGGGAACGGAGGACCGACGCGCTGGCTGCTGCAAGAAGACCCTGGAGGGTAAGATGTGAGCAGCAGCAGGGCCTTACATTAGCCCCCCCCGGTTGTAAGGCCTTATATTCGGGGGAGGCCTTACATTAGCAGGCCCCCCCTTTACCCCTAGGCGGCCTTACAATCGGGGGGGGGGGGGGGCTTACTTTCGGGGAAACACGATAGCACCAAAGATCAAAGAATGGAATAAATCAAACACTGAATACAAGACGATCTTACTGTAAATTAATGAGAATAAACAGTAAGGAAACATTGCACACAGAGGAACATAGTAATATACAGGTCATCACCTAGTACAGAGATCAGAGGATGGCAATATAGAGGTGTACACTTAGTACACGGCTCGCACACACACACACACACACACACGCGCACACACACAGAGGCACGGGCGCACACACACAGAGGCACGGGCTCACACACACAGAGGCACGGGCTCCCACACACAGAGGCACGGGCTCACACACACAGAGGCACGGGCTCACACACACAGAGGCACGGCTCACACAAACAGAGGCATGGCTCACACACACAGAGGCACGGCTGCACACACACAGAGGCACGGGCGCACACACACAGAGGCACGGGGGCACACACACAGAGGCACGGCTCACACACACAGAGGCACGGCTCACACACACACACGCGCACACACACAGAGGCACGGGCGCACACACGGCTCGCGCACACACACACACACACGCGCACACACACACACACAGAGGCACCGGCTCACACACACAGAGGCACGGGCTCACACACACAGAGACACGGGCTCACACACACAGAGGCACGGGCTCACAACACACAGAGGCACGGGCTCACACACACAGAGGCACGGGCTCACACACACAGAGGCACGGGCTCACACAAACAGAGACATGGCTCACACAAACAGAGGCACGGCTCACACACACAGAGGCACGGGCGCACACACACAGAGGCACGGGCGCACACACACAGAGGCACGGGCGCACACACACAGAGGCACGGGCGCACACACACAGAGGCACGGCTCACACACACAGAGGCACGGCTCACACACACAGAGGCATGGCTCACACACACACACACACGCGCGCACACACACACACAGAGGCACGGGCGCACACACACAGAGGCACGGGCGCCACACACGGCTCGCACACACACACACACACACGCGCACACACACACACACAAGAGGCACGGGCGCACACACACAGAGGCACGGGCGCACACACACAGAGGCACGGCTCACACACACAGAGGCACGGCTCACACACACAAAGGCACGGCTCACACACACACACGCGCACACACACAGAGGCACGGGCGCACACACGGCTCGCGCACACACACACACACACACACGCGCGCACACACACACACACACAGAGGCACGGGCTCACACACACAGAGGCACGGCTCACACACACAGAGGCACGGGCTCACACACACAGAGGCACGGGCTCACACACACAGAGGCACGGGCTCACACACACAGAGGCACGGGCTCACACACACAGAGGCACGGGCTCACACACACAGAGGCACGGCTCACACAAACAGAGGCATGGCTCACACAAACAGAGGCACGGCTCACACACACAGAGGCACGGCGCACACACACAGAGGCACGGGCGCACACACACAGAGGCACGGGCGCACACACACAGAGGCACGGGTGCACACACACAGAGGCACGGGCGCACACACACAGAGGCACGGCTCACACACACAGAGGCACGGCTCACACACACAGAGGCACGGCTGCACACACCCAGAGGCATGGCTGCACACACACAGAGGCACCGGCTCACACACACAGAGGCACCGGCTCACACACACAAACACACACACAGAGGCACCGGCTCACACACACAGAGGCACCGGCTCACACACACAGAGGCACCGGCTCACACACACAAACACACACACACACAGAGGCACGGCTATCACACACACTCAACTCACACATACATTCTACAGATTCCTCACTCAGGTATCACAAACCTCTGTGCTGCAGGACTTGTTCACATGGGCAGCTTCACCTGCTCACAGCAGCTGGGTCCCACTCCCCACCCCTCCCCCACTCACTACAAAGCAGGAGATCAGTTACCTTGTGACCCAGAGCTGCTCCTCCTAGGTGTCCTCCTCCAGCTGGCTCTCACTGCTTCCCTTCATTCTGTCCACTGGCCAGTCAGCACCCACTCTCTCCTCTCATCTTCAAGCTCTCCCCTCCGCTCTCCTCGCAGCTCCCCTCACCTCCTCCAGTCTCTCCCAGCATGTGTCCTGTGCTCTGCACGGCGGGGCACTCACTGATGACATCACCTCCCTCTCCGTGCAGAGCAGAGCTGCAGGAGGCGGGAGATTTGAAAGCAGCCAGCAGCCGGCGTGCTGCACTGCTTCAGTTCAGTATATAGCGCGGGACGGCGGCCGCGGATCCTATGGCAGTAGCTGCCACATTGCCGCCCCCACACATGTGCCGCCGGGGGCGGACCGCCCCCCCCGCCCCCCCACGCTACGCCACTGCATTCCCTTCATACAGGATTACAGCAAGCCCTCCACCTGCAGAGCCACAGCCTGTCAGCACCAGCACTGAGGAGAGATTTCTGCAGCATCTGGCTAGTAAGTGAATTGCACCCAGCTTGCACACGACACCATAGACTTTAACCCTTACTGCCCCGGGGAACACAGTTCTACCCACTGGCACTATTCCACCACCGCTGCTATTCCATCATCCCCGGAGGTTCTGCAGCAGCGGCGGCCCCATCCCTGGCCGCATATAGTGGGTGGCGTCACGACTGACAACCCCCTGTAAATACCCCTATTTCATTGTCGAACTAGGGACACGGCCCGGAGCAGAACCACCCGTGACTTCCCCAGCAGTAACCCGGTCCGGTACCGAGTACCCCTATCCCAGTGGGCCCAACACTCATAGAGGACAATATTCACTATCGCGGCATAGCAGGGAGGATTCCCCAATATATTAGATACAGAGAAAAGTCACAAGGAATATGATCGCATACAAACTTATCAAAAGCTGAATACTGACTCAACGGACAAATTTGGGAAATAGCTAGAAAAATTATTGAAAATGGCCGTGTGCATTCTAACAAAAAGGAATAGTACACCTACATTAAAACGCCTAGATTGGCCATATTCTATTATCTACCCAAACTCCATAAAAATGAACATGATCCTTCTGGACGTCCAATTATCTCAGGTACAGCCTGTTTGACAGTGAATCTTTCAAAATATGTGGACTGTCAATTACAAGAGTACATCAAAAGTCTATCCAGACTATCTAAGAGATTCTGGACACACAGTACAGCTGTTACAAGATGTGGACTGGCTGGAGGATTTCATTTTGGGGACTTTGGATGTCACCTCTCTGTACACCATTATCGAACATAATAAATGTTGTGACGCTGTTTGTTTCTCCCTACAAAAAGATAGTGAGCTAGATAGCTAGACAGCAGGAACAGGTGGATTTCACTACAGATACAATTAGATTCATTTTAACTCACAAATATTTTTATTATGGCAACCAGTTTTTTCTCCAAGTGGAGGCCTGCTATGGCGTCTAGGTTCGCACCTAGATGCGCTAATCTCTACATGGGATGCTGGGAGTATACTACAATCTATCCTTATGGGAGGCTACGCATGGACCTGGCCCTATGGCACCGTTACATTGACGACATTATTTTCATATGGAGGGGTTCTGAAAACTCTCTCCTTTCCTTCTTCAATTAAATTAATGACAATTTTTTTTCTAAATATCACGCCATTATACAATAAACATCTGGTACATTTTTGAGATCTCACAATATTTATGCAAGATAACAAGTTGTCGACTAAGTGTTATAACAAAATGGTTGACTCAAACAGCTTTAACGGCATTGATAATTGCCATTTACTTGTCACTCGGTGCCGTCTTGTAACAGCAACTTCTGGCTGGACGGAGGTCAGAATTTATGTCACAAGCTGTCAATGCAAGTCTATGAGGCCAGAACGAGGCTTTCATAGACTTGTATTAAGTTGTGACCTCTGGCATCCTCCATAAATCTCAAGTCGGCAGGTTGAAAAGTGCAGAAAACTGTTAGGAGCAATAATAGATAAAGGCGGCAGATGGTGAGTATTAGAGTAGGGTGTAACACTCTTAGATGGCGCTGACATTGCTGGATGCTGCTGTGTATGTTTGTCTTTAAGAGCTGCATGGTTGATAGTTGTGAAGGTCCTGGCCTCCTGTGTTGTGCCCCAGAACTGCATTCACTATGAGGTTTGGCTGCTGGTTGAGAGGTTAATGTGTGACTCACCTGAACTCCCTTCCCCCTAGCCTTTAAGTAGCCTCTCCTTCCACCAGGTGGTGCTGCTGATAGAGTTTCATTCTATGCCTGGAAGCCGTGCTGTGCTGACCTTTGTGTTTGTGTTGCTGAAGTCCTTTCCTTTGGAGTTGCTGTATCCCAGTTCTGTGGAGGGAGGTGAGGAGGGAATACTGCAGGACTGATGGAGGAGTTTTAGAGAGAGGCTGGAGGCTCGAACCTTCTCACCTTCAGAGATACCTTCGTGATCAGGCCCATTCAGGGTTCCTAGACTAGGGTCAGACTAGTCTTCACTGGTCACCCTGCCCATAACTGCCATTCCCTCATCAGCATTCTTACTACACAGTGACATAGGGGCAGGGGACTTAGATGGGTGTTTGATGTGAGCTCCGGCGCGGCGCTCACATCAAACAGCCGACATCTCAGCTGATGTGATCAGCTGAGATGTCGGGCTAACAGCTCCAATTGGATCCGGGATCTGATCGGCGCTGTTAACCCCTTGGATCCCGCTGTCAATCACTGACAGTGGTATCCAAGGCGGCCGCGGCGCCCGCCTGCTCCGGAGATCCCGCGATAGTATCGCGGGATCTCTGGCGCTCACATGACAGACCGGGGTCTTGACTAGACCCTGGATGCTGTCAGAGCGCAGTTTCCTGCTGTGGTTGGCAGGCGCTGCCAACCACAGCTGGTCCACGATTCTGGGAGATACAGATGAGCTGCAGCTCATCTGTATCTCCCAGAAGCGATCGGACTGTGCAGCAGGGTGCCTTTTAAAGAGGCAGTGTAAAAATAAGAATGAATGAAAAAATAAAGTTTTTAAAAACCTGTAAAAAAAAAAAATATATAAAAGTTCAAATCACCCCCTTTTCCCCCATTCACAATAAAAGTATTAAAAAAAGAAAAAAAATACACGTTTGGTATCGCCGCGTTCAGAATCGCCCAATCTATCATCCTATCAAATCCGTTAATGAGAGCCGTGAATTCTGTAACATAAAAAATAGTCCAAATGCCAAATTTCTGTTTTTTTTGGTCGCTGCAACATTGCTATAAAATGCAATAACGGGCGATCAAAACTGCGGTTCCCCCTAAAAATGGTATCATTAGAAACATTAGCTCAAGACGCAAAAAATAAGCCGTCCCACCACCTAGATACCAGTAAAGGTATTCATGTTGGGTGTCTACGAACTCGTACCGATCCGAGGCATCACCCCGTCATGTCGGTTTTACCATATAGTGAACATGGCGACTAAAGTACCCAAAAAACAAACGTGTCATTGCACTTTTTTTGCAATTTCACTGCATTTAGAATTTTTTTGCAATTTCCCTGCACAGTATATGGTAAAATAAATGATTGCATATGAAAGTACAACTCGTCCCGCAAAAAACAAGCCATCATATGTCTATATTGACGGAAAAATAAAAAAGTTATGGCTCTTGGAAGCAGGGGAGCAAAAAACGTAAATGAAAAACGAAACATTCCTGGGTCATGAATGGGTTTAAGCACCAATCTAAAGATGAAATAAATAAAAAAGTGGTGCTTTAATATATTTTTATGGATGTATCTGTTAGTGGTAACAATCTGTATACAGCGTACCGCACTACAGAGTATGGCTGGCTTCACATTAGCGTTTGTGTCTGCATGCTGATGGCATGCAGACACAAATGCTGTCAGAAGCAGTGTCCTTATGATGTGTCCGCAGCGGATAATGTCCGCCTGCGGACACATCACTATGGAGCCCGGCAGCCAATCGGCGCTGGCCGGGGGCGGAGATCAGCGCCGGAGGTCTCCACCCCACGGCCGCCGGTAAGCTCCGGGACTGTCGGCGGGGAGAACAGCTGATCTGACAGCTGTTTGAATCTTCCCGCGCCGACACTGTGAGGAGATGTCGGCGCGGGAAGATTCAAACAGCTGTCAGATCAGCTGTTCTCCCCGCCGACATCGCTAGGAGATTACAGGCGGCGGGGAGAAGGAGGACAGCAGAGGGTCAGCTGATCTCCCGGGGGCCGTCGGTGAGCTCCTGTGACATCACCGGCGGCCACCGGGAGATTTTTCAATGGGGCCGCAGCGTTCTCCCCGCGCTGTCAAGCGCTGAACACTGCGGACCCATTGACGGCAATGCATTTTTTGTACGCTTGGGGACGCTTGCTGATCTTCCAAGATCCCCAAACGCACAAAAAAATGCTGCAAGCTGCGTCCCGGGTGCGGATGCTGGACACCGGAAGGAGCAGATATCGTCCGCATCCGCACCCGAACGCAGCAAACGCAGGCACTATGCGTTCCTATGTTAAAACTAGGAACCGCAGTCCGCATGCGTTTGAATGCTTATGGGAACGCAGCATACGCTGCGTTCCCATACGCAAATGTGAAGGCAGCCTATGCTACTATTGCTATAAGCAACAATAAAAAAACAATACACAGTTATCTTCAAAGTTTCCACTGAGAACAATAAAATGCTTAAAACCACTAGATGGCGCTGTCTTCAAGCAAGAAGAACTTTCCCATAGTTTCTGCTTTCTTTCCACAAATGACTCGCCTTTATTTTTAGATTTGTTTTGTATTTGTTCCTTTTCACAGAATTTGCAGACATTCAGTATATATGGTATTTTTCAATACCTGGGTTTTCTCCATTATGGGAAATAAGTCTAAGTTGATGGAAGACCAAAAAATGTATCTGATTTTAGTATTTCATGATCAAAAGAATATAAATGTACATCTCCTCCATGTGTCACCTCTCTTGTCATAGGTAAGGTTCACCAGCAGTAATTCCAGGTGGGTGGACATGTATGCATCAATGCTTCAGTCTCCCCTTTACAAAGGAGCAAAACATGACATCCATTTCTTTCTCATTAAGGATATACTGAAGTGTGGACTTACTTAAAGAGAACCTGACCCCTCATAATCACCCCAAAGCCTCTGAATACCTGTCCCTGCACCCCCACAAATCATTTCCAACGTTGCTCTTGTGTTGGAAATGCTCCCTATAAAAGATGAAATCTAGCCTTTTCTACTTACTGAATGTGCGACTTCTGCTCCCTGAATAAGTCTCACAGGGCGTTCCCTGTGAGACTCTAAGCCTGCCTGAGCCACTCATTATCACGCCCCGATGGGCGTGATAAGAAATCCAAATTCTCATCACCCTGTTTTATGGGTGTATTAGCCGGTATGACGCAAATAGCGTCATATACGGGCAGGATGACGTCGTACGCATTGCGCATGCGTGGCTTCTGCTTTGCGGTGCTCCCGGCCGTAAAGCGAAACCCGCACATGCGCAATGAGCTTGGTGAGGTCGGCGGTACACCTAATGGTACATTTACACGCCGCTACCGAAAGGTAGAAACCGGCAGGTGTCGGAGACAATTGTACCTTTTACCTTCACAACACCGCGCAGTGGCGGCGTGTAATTCAGGTTGTACCCTCCTGTCTCTTTGGATACCTGTCTTTCAGCCGTGCTGAAAAACAAGCAGGTATAAACCGTATGGTAGCGGCGTGTAATCGTGGCACAGGTACGGTATTTGAGTTCCCTGTGGCGTGCTTGAGCGTCATGTATACCACGCCCCATCAGCTATCATTGGTGGGGACTACTGTGTACCCTTTGGCTGTCCCTGCACAGGGCGGCATATTTAATGATCTGACCACTCACAATACACATTTGCTATAGCGTCATGTATTAGTCAGCCTTCCTGCGCTGGCTGGCCAGTCATGATGTTATTGCATTGTCCAATCACCGTACGAGCGTCGCGTAATACACAACTCTGTCACGCCTATGTAGTTAGGGCGCACAATATGTACGCCCAGATTCCCTTGTGGTAGCGGCGTGTAAATCAGGGAAGGTGCTCCACAGAAGGTAACCTGCGGCACCCGTTGACACTTCCGGGGAACGAAAATACCTTCTGTGGAGCACCTTGTGGCAGAGTGTAATTGCGGTATCAGGTACCGTTAGGGACCGTTGAAAACGTGCGCGTGCACGTGCGGTGCCTACCTGTTGCTACCTTCGGTAGCAGCGTGTAAAGGTACCATAAAGGGTGTACTGACGTCATTCTGCCTGGATATGACGCTATTTGCGTCATACCGGCTAATATGCCCATAAAGCAGGGAGAGGAGGACTTCGATTTCTTATCACGCCCATCGGGACGTGATAATGAACGGCTTAGGAGCCCACAGGGAATGCCCTGTGCAACTTATTCTGGGAGCAGAAGTCACACTTTCAGTAAGTATAAAAGACTAGATTTCATCTTTTATAGGGAGCATTTCCAACACAAGAGCAACGTTGGAAATGATTTGTGGGGGTGCAGGGACAGGTATTCAGAGGCTTGGGGGTGATTATGAGGGGTCAGGTTCCCTTTAAGTATAATAAAGTGCACATTCACCAGACATGGGATTTTCATTCCGAATACCTGGCCACAATGGCTATGTAGTCAGCGCATGAGACAATTGGTCTCATTGTAATCGCTTATTTGCAGTGGCGTAACTAGAGTCCGATGGGCCCCGGTGTAAATCTTGGACCAGCTTCCCCGCATGTTGGTCAGATGTATGGGCCCTTGTAGCATTCTGAATCCTATAAAGACATATGAGTTGCCCCTCCTTTACCCATTATAATAGTAATAATATATATTCCCTATTCTGGTATGTATGTTTCAGCATGACAGTAGCATTTTGCACTAGCCATTGCTACAGCACACTCTTAAGGGCCGGGGTACTTTCCACCCACCTCTCGTCCTGGATAGGGGGGACTTTGGCAAAGCCCTTCCAGGTGGCAAATAGTGTGGTGGCTGGTGACCGGGCTTTTTGGAGGACAGCTCCTGTTTTGCAGCTAAAAACGCGGCAGAACAAAAGAAAAAAAAATTTACTGTCTGAATGTAGCACTACGCCTGAAACCAGCTTTTGCAACATCTTTGTTTCCCCTAAAAAGGCAGTGTTAGGCCTCACAGTCCTTGCAAAACCATTGCTTCCCCTAAAAAGGGGAAGTTTTAGGGTAAGTGCCCACATAGTGGTTTAGTGACGTTCAAACCGTCAGTAAACCGGTGGAAATTTGCAGGAGCCTAGAGTTCTGAGCTCTGAAGTCTCCAGCTGTTTTCCACTGGTTTCTCAGCGGTTTCCCAGCGGTTTTAAGAGCTGTTGAACAGTGTTTTACAGTCGGTTTTTCCGGCGGTTTTAAAAGCAACTTTCTATGGAGGATTTTGTTCATGGAAGGGTACGAAGGGTGCCTCAGAAACGATCACAAACAGCTGAGAAGAATTGACATGTTGTATGCTCCTAAGCCGCGAGTAAACCGCTCAACCTCTGGCAGATCCGCTCACATAAACCGACTGTGTGCACAGCGTTTTATAAATTACATAGGGTTACTTGTAAGTCCTAACGCTGCTTAGGATTTACATAAATTTAAATAAAACCTATGCTAAACCGCCGGCGGTTTTCGCTGCTAAACCGACCATAAACCTGTATGTGGGCACGTACCCTAACAGATATATTAGTCATGAAGCTTGTTGTGGTGGACTTTAGAGAGGGCTCACAGGAGCTACACAGAGGGCAGATGGCGGCTAAACTGCATAGTTTGACATCAGCCTCTTAGGGTCACTTTACACACACCAACTTATCTGTCCAACTTCTGACCAACTTACTTGTTGCAGTGAAATCATGGACACATTGCTCCATTTTGTGGCTGTGTACAAATGGAACAATGTGTCCATGATTTCACTGCAACCAGTAAGTTGGTCAGAAGTTGGACAGATAAGTTGGTGTGTGTAAAGTGGCCATTAAGGCCCCGTTACACCTGTCAATCTGGCCTTCGATGTTGGAAGTGATGCGTGGGTGCGCGCTCGCTTCCGACATCGCAGGCCAGCTGTCACACGGCAGGATGTTGCCAATGACGCGGCGGTGATGTGGGCAGAGCCATCCCTCGCTGGACTGGGATCAACCCAGCGAGCGATCAGCAGCAATACAGCGGTATAGGCTGAATCACCGCCAACATCGCTATTGCGGTGTCAGACGGCACGATCCAGCCAAATCGCTGGTTGCAGATTGACAGGTTTACGTTTTTGCTCGTAAACCTGTCAACCTGCGACCAGCGATAAATTGCAGTTGCATCACGCTGTCACACAGCACGACACACTTGCGATATCGCTAGCGACATCGTTGATGCGTCACTTTTCGGCGATGTCGCTAGCGATATTGACCCTTGTGACGCCGGCTCTAGGGTACTGGTACACGTCGCAACATTGCATGCAATTTCACTGGCAATTTGCTGGCTGCAGTGAAATCATAGACACATTGTTCTATTTTGTTCCCGTGTACAAATGTAACAATGTGTCCATGATTTCACTGCAACTAGCAAATTGCAAGTGAAATTGCAAGCAATATTGCAGCGTGTGACGGAACCTTTAGGGCTCGCTCACATCTGCTTTTAAACTCAGCGAGTGCAATCCGATACAACATCGAGTTGCACTTGCAACAATGTTAAACTATATCCTAGGTTCCATCTGCAAGTCTTTCTTCATTGAGAAACAAGCTGAAGAAAATTTCTCAACATGCTGTGTATCGCAGTCTATCAAGCAATTTAATGGCTGTGAGTAAAAATGTACAGCCCATGGACAGAACACGGATGGCAGTCAGAATGCATTTTTAACAGGTCTTTTACATCCTCTAAAAAATTAGTATAGATAGAAGTATAGGATAGGTACTTTTATAGACAGTGGTGATAAGCACTGGCGTCACTGAGGTAATGTCAGGTCACACAACGGGATTCCCTGCAGTGGGGATGCCCGGTGTGTGAGATTGCCACTAAGGGACTGCTAAAAACAATCAGAAATAAAAGTCACAGGTTGTGAGGTCTGTGGCAGTCCCTTGAAGTAGCAATCTAACAGGACATATTGGGCATAGTGACTGCACCCCCATATGCCGTGAGAGCAGGCACTGCACAGCTCATGGAAGTGTTATGGTACCTTTACACGCCGCTACTGGATGGTGGCAACAACCGGGTACATGAGAGAAATGTATCTTGCACCGCCAATTCAACCCGTGGTAGCGGCGTGTGAAGACGGTTGTAGCCACCCGCCAGTAGCGGCACCTGTTTCCGAGCACTGCCCTGAAACAGGTGGCTACCCAGGCGATTGTAGCGACCTGTATCGGCGTGTAAAGAAGGAACATAAGGGTTGTCACTACACCATGCTATGTACCTGGTATGTACCTGGGCGTGACACAGCCTCCGGGAAACCACCCCCCTTCAGCGATCATTGGAGGAAGCTCCTGCGTTGGTTGTTGCTGCATAGGGCGGCATATTTAAGGAGCTGACCAGTCACACTACACAATTGCTCGAGCGTCATGTATTAATCAGCCTCCTACGATGCCTGGCCAATCATGATGTAATTGCTTTGTCCTATCAGCGTACGGACGTCTCGTAATCCACAATTGTGGCACGCCTATGTGTTGTCCCTGCTGCACCAGGTCCGCCCATATTAGCTTGTTGAAGCGGTGTGTAAATGAGGTAAGGTGCTCGGCAGAAGGTAACTTGAGACACCCGGCGGTGTATCTAGAGATAGATGTAACCTACTGTAGCGCACCTTGTTGCGGCGTGTAAAGGTGGTGCGATCACCGTTTGTGCGTGCTCGTGCACGTGAAGTACCCGGTTGTTGCCACCATCCAGTAGCGGCGTGTAAAGGTACCATTAAGAGCCGTGAGTTCACTGAGGTTATATAAGTTCACACACACCGGGCTTCCCCGCTGCAGGGAATCCCATTATGTGACCTGACATTATCTCTGTAAACGCACAGCTCCTAACACTCCCATGAGCTGGGCAGTGCTTGCTCTAACAGCATATGGGGGTGCAGTCACTGTGCCCCATATATCCTGGGAGATAGCCACTTCAGAGACAGCCATGGGAATGCCATGAACCTCACAACTTTTTTCAGTTTTTTTTTTACTTTTTCCTATGGACTTTTTTTTTTCTTTTTCTTCCTGTGGATTGCTTTTTCTTGGAGGGGGGGGGGTTCAAACTTTTCCTGTGGGTTGCTTTTTCTTTTCTTTTATATAAACTCACTATGTATTGCTTTGCTTTTTTTTAACTTTTTTCCTGTAGATTGTTTTTTTCTTGTTTTTTTTTTGCTTTGTTCTGGTGGAAGGGTAATATTATCACAAATATTTTTTAATAGAAAACAAAATAAATTGCTCAAAGAGGGATGTTTTGGGGATCCTATTTGCAAATAAAATTTTTTTGGTTGTCGTAATTTGTGTCCTTACTGACTGGATTAATAATGTTGGGGTATTTTACAGACGCCTCTCAACATTATTTACCCCTGGACTTGATGCTAGCTGACATTACAAAGCTGGCATCAACCCTAAATAACTACCTAATTTACCAACACACCAAGGCTGTGGGAAGAGCTGGCAAACTGCCAGTATTGGCGCATCTTATGGAGGCTGTGGCCTGCTGCTTTTATGGTGGTGAAAGCCCATGACAGATGGCCCTTACCACCCTGAGAATACCAGACCTTAACTGTCAGCTTTACCTTTGCAGGTTTTCCAAAATGGGGGTCACCCTATGCTGTTTTTTTTATTAATTATTTATTTCTAAATAAATCATTTGAAAAATTAGTGAGGGGTGACCTCTGTTTTGGATTACCAGCCAAGGAAAAGCCACCAACTGGTGTCACGGTGTAGTGAGAATGCTGATGAGACAATGGCAGGTATGGGCAGGGTGACCAGGGAAGACTAGCCTGACCCTAGTCTAGGAACCCTGAATGGCCCTGATCCCGAAGGTATCTCTGATGTTGAGAAGGTTTGGGCCTCCAGCCTCTCTCTCTAACCTCCTCCCCCAGCCCTGTGCTATTCCCCCCTCACCTCTCTCCACAGAACAGGGATACAGCTGTCACATCGCCATTGGACTCGGTGGCTGGTGTGCCTGCCTCGGCTGCTCAGAGGCGCCAGATTCCTTCAGCTGATGGTGCCGGTGATAGGAGGGCCTTGTCCTCATATGGACCTGCTCCTTCGACGTCTGCCTCTGTCGCTGAATGCTGCCGTGTTTCTCCTTTGAGTGATGTTGGTCACAGAGGAGCGGGCCCTGCAGAGGTGTCTGATAGGCGCAGCCTTCGTTCTTCTGTCAGAAGTGGGGTGGTTGGTGCCAGTTCTACATCACCATCTGACCTGGTTGTAGGGGCGGTCCGGATGAGATCATCAGGCTGTGAGCTCCAGCCTATGGGAGGTAACCGCACCCTTCAAATACATTGGAGCCTGTCTTGCAGGCCGCCAGATATAGTTTTGGTTATCCAGTGATTGTGTGTGTTTAGTTTTGTCTCTGACCTTTGCCTGGATTTCTTACTCTGCTACAGCCTGATGATTTTGTGCCTTCGCTGCCCTCTCGGTTTTGACTCGGACTCCTGACTACGTTTTTTGGGTCCTGATTTTTCCCTTCCTGGCGACCTTCCTGCTCTGCTGCTCATAATAGGCAGCTACCCCCTGGGCTCCGCTGTAATTCCAGATCCCTGTATAGGGGTTAAGGGTCTCTGGGTTTCTCGGGGTGCTGCCTTACCAGCAGCTCAGCCTCACAGTGGATGGTCGTCACAACAGCAACTCAAAGGAAAGGACTTCAGCAACACAAACACACAGGTCAGCACTGCACGGCTTCCAGGCATAGAGTGAAACTCTATCAGCAGCACCACCTGGTGGAAGGAGAGGCTACTTAAAGTCTAGGGGGAGGGGAGTTCAGGTGAGTCACACTTTAACCCCTCAACCAGCAGTTGAACCTCATAGTGAATGCAGTTCTGGAGCACAACACAGGAGGCCAGGACCTTTAGAACTATCAACCATGCAGTTCTGAAAGACAAGCACATACACAGCAGCATCCAGCAATTTCAGCGCCATCTAAACATGTGACAGTTAGGGGCTGCAGCCATCAGCTTTTCCCTAGCTGGCGAACAAAATAGGGGCAGCCCATCCTTTTTTTTGTGTTGTTTTTTTTTTAAATTAATGAATTTGGGGCTAAATACAAGGTTTAACAACCTTTAAAACCACATGAAAGGCACTATATGATGCAAGCTTATAATATATAGTCAGGTGGAACTTTTTATTGCCATTTCAGATCTATGTGTTCTATCTAATCTACAAGTGCTTCTCAATTAATTGGAGTATCATCAAAAAGATTATATATTTCAGTAATTCAATACAAAAAGTTAAACGCATATAATATATAGACTCATTATTACGGTATAAGTTGAATGGAGCAGGTCAGACATGACCTTGGTCAGATATGACATTATTAAAGTGTGACATTTTTAAGTGTCACATAAGAAATATCCCAGAAATAACACAGAAGTAACCAGAAGGTACTGTCTTTGTTACTTTACTTTTCAATTTTTTTTTTTTATTCTCTATTTATTTATTAATTTTTTTCCCATGTCCTTTACTTCAATGTCTGTTTTCAATGTCTTCAATACTTAAAATAACAGTGGTATGTGCAACTGCACAGTCCTCCACTCTTCTCTGCTGTCCATGTGGTGCGACTTGAAGACAAGGACATAGAGGCTCTGGGAAAGGAAGGTGTGTCACAGTCCGCGCTGCCAGGGAATCCGCTCGTGAATAACGCTAGTAGTCGGTGTTCAAATCAATCCTTTTTATTCATCCAACGCGTTTCAACGCCCTCCTGGCGTCTTCCTCAGGGATCCCTGAGGAAGACGCCAGGAGGGCGTTGAAACGCGTTGGATGAATAAAAAGGATTGATTTGAACACCGACTACTAGCGTTATTCACGAGCGGATTCCCTGGCAGCGCGGACTGTGACACACCTTCCTTTCCCAGAGCTTCTATTTCGTCTACCCGAGTGGAGACCGGTGGAAGTCCAGCAGCAGCCATCAGGACACTTATTCTATCAGGCCTTCTAACCAGTTGTGGGTGACACAACTGGACTAGGTGAGTGAACCTTTTCTCACCTGCTTGTTTTTAGTGTCTAGTGATAAGGGCACTATTGCGCCTCTTGTCCCCCCCCCTCTCTTTTCTTGTTATATAAGGACATAGAGGGACACTCAAACACTGTGTATAACTCCATTCACTACTAATCTTTACCATGTCTTGTATTTCACTGTTTGTTTTCTTATGTGCTCTCGCCACCAATTTTTATCACCCCATCCCCCCTCCATCACCACTCATTCACATCAGCCCCTCTCTCCTGCCCTACTCTATGTACAGCTCCCATGCTATCTTCAGTTTACTGAAGACTCTCAGCCCATCATATTCCAAAGTTTGTCATAATAAATCATGTCCTAATTCCAAAAACTATCTGCTCTTTTTCTTTTTACTGCTGCTCCTCTCAGGTGATATCTCTCCCAACCCTGGTCCACCCTCTGCTAACTTCAACCCCTCTCCCACCTCACACAGAAACCTCACTAACCTTATTAATATCACCTGCACACCTTCATCTCCCTCTTTCAATTGCGCTCTCTGGAATCCACGGTCTGTATGCAACAAACTTCCCTTCATTCATAACTACTTTCTCACTAACTCTCTCAACCTCCTGGCTCTCACTGAAACCTGGATCCAGGATTCAGACACTGCTTCCCCTGCTGCTATTTCTTACGGCGGCTTACACTTCTCTCACTCCCCTAGACCTGGGAACAGACATGACGGTGGCGTTGGCCTTTTCCTGTCCCCACAATGTACTTTCCAGGTCATTCCTCCAGCCCCATCACACTCATTCCCTTCTTTTGAGGTCCATACCATTAGGCTATTCCATCCCCTCCCCTCAAAGTAGCAGTGGTATACCGCCCCCCTTGGTCACCCACCCAGTTCCTCGACCATTTCTCCACTTGGCTCCCACATTTCATGTCCTCAGATTTACCAACCCTTATTCTGGGAGACTTTAACATTCCCATAAACAGCCCCATCTCCCCATCTGCATCCCAGATCCTATTTCTAACTACCTCTCTTGGCCTATCACAGCTCTCAACCTCTAAGACGCACGAAAACGGTAACACCCTTGACCTTGTCTTTACCCGACTCTGCTCATCCTCCCCCTTGGATAACTCACCTCTACTCTCTGACCACAACATTCTTTCCTTCTCACTCACTAACCCTCGGCCAACACAGCCCAATCCTACCTATCACACATCCAGAAATCTACAGGCCATTAACCCTCAAGCACTCACAGACTCCCTCATCTCATCTCTGTCCCCAATCTCTTCAATCTCCTGTCCAGATCAGGCAGTAAATCACTACAATGACTCTCTCAGAAGCTCCCTGGACCATATAGCGCCCCTCACCCGCAGAACCTCCAAACAGAGAACAAAACAGCCCTGGCTCACACCACAAACTCAATTCCTCCAGCGATGCTCTAGGAGTGCTGAATGTCTATGGAGGAAAACTCGCTTACCAGGAGACTTTATCCACTATAAATTCATGCTAAAAACCTACAACTCTGCCCTTCACCTTGCCAAACAGACCTACTTCACCACCCTGGTCTCCTCACTATCCAACAATCCAAAAAAACTCTTTGACACCTTTCACTCTCTCCTCAGTCCTAAAGTGCAGGCCCCCATCACTGACCTTTGTGCTGATGACCTGGCTTCCTACTTCATGGAGAAAATAGACAACATCCGCCAGGAAATCAGCTCTCAGCCTCCAAGCGCTGCCACCCCCATTCTTCCCCACATCTCCTCCGGTTCACTCTCCACATTTGACCCAGTCACAGAAGAAGAAGTCTCCAGGCTCCTTTCTTCCTCTCGTCCCACCACATGCACTACTGACCCCATTCCCTCACACCTGCTCCAGTCCCTCTCTCCAGTCGTCACCACTCATCTAACCAAAATCTTCAATCTCTCCCTCTCTTCTGGCATTTTCCCCTCCTCCTTCAAACACTCGATCATTACTCCATTATTAAAGAAAACCACTCTCGACCCAACCTGCACAAATAACTACAGACCAGTCTCCAATCTCCCCTTCATCTCTAAACTCTTGGAGCGCCTGGTCTATTCCCGCCTCACCCGTTACCTCTCCGCTCACTCTCTTCTAGATCCATTACAGTCTGGTTTCTGCCCCCTTCACTCTACAGAAACTGCCCTCATTAAAGTGACCAATGACCTTCTGACAGCAAAACGTAATGGTGACCACTCTCTGCTTATTCTCCTTGATCTCTCTGCAGCTTTTGACACTGTCGACCATCAGCTCCTACTCTTTATGCTGCACTCCATTGGCATAAAGGACACTGCTCTCTCCTGGCTCTCCTCCTATCTTTCTGACCGCTCTTTCAGTGTATCTTTTGCTGGCTCCACTTCTTCCCCTCTTCCCCTCACTATCGGGGTCCCTCAGGGTTCAGTCCTTGGCCCTCTCCTCTTCTCTCTCTACACGGCCCCGATTGGACAGACCATCAGCAGATTTGGCTTTCAGTACCATCTTTATGCTGATGACACACAACTATACACTTCAGCCCCTGACCTTACCCCTGCGGTATTAAAGAACACCAATGACTGTCTAGCTGCAGTTTCCAATATCATGTCCACTCTCTATTTGAAACTAAACCTTTCCAAAACTGAACTTCTTCTGCTTCCCCCATCCACTAACCTCCCTAAATCGGACATCTCTCTCTCAGTTTGCGGCACCACGATAACGCCTAGACAGCAGGCTCGCTGTCTGGGTGTTATGTTTGACACCGATCTCTCCTTCTCCTCCCACATGCAATCTTTCGTCCGCTCCTGTCGCTTACACCTGAAGAATATCTCTAGAGTCCGCCCCTTTCTCACCCTGGAAACAACAAAAACCCTCACCGTGGCCCTAATCCATTCCCGCCTTGACTATTGCAACTCTCTATTAAGCGGCCTCCCCCTCACCAGACTTTCTCCTCTCCAGTCCATCCTTAATGCAGCAGCCAGGATCACCCATCTGGCCAATCGTTACTCAGATGCCTCTGCTCTGTGCCAGTCATTGCACTGGCTGCCCGTATACTACAGGATCAAATTCAAATTGCTTGTTCTCACCCACAAAGCTCTTCACAGAGCAGCACCCCCTACCTCTCCTCCCTCATCTCTGTCTATCACCCCACCAGCTCTCTACGTTCCTCAAATGACCTTCGACTAACATCTGCACTAATCCGATCCTCCCACTCCCGGCTCCAAGACTTCTCCAGAGCTGCACCACACCTCTGGAATGCTTTACCCCAAGAAATCAGGACTATCCACAACTTGCATGGCTTCAGACGATCCCTAAAAACGCATCTTTTTAAGGCGGCCTATCATACTCCCTAATAGAAGTCCATTGTACTGTAGACAGTGAATGGGCTATCCCTCTGGACATTACTCTTCTACAAACTCCACCAAACCATAAAGGTTTACACAGACTGTATAATGACCATCCATGTAAGCTTAGCCCTATGCCCCATTTCCTCAAGCTGCCTGGACCATCAGTGCAATAAGCCCCTGCACCTTGTGCAACCCCTATCCCGTTGTAGATTGCAAGCTCTTTTGAGCAGGGTCACCTTCATTTCTTGCTTTATTTATTGTATCTTTTTCACATTGATTCTATGCCTACTGTTTTGTATCCAATTATTGTACTTTATTTGTTCTCTACTCTAATTACTTACGGTATATTTTCTGTACTCTAACCCTACATTGTAAAGCGCTGCGGAATATGTTGGCGCTATATAAATAAAGCTTTATTATTATTATTATTATTATCATTACAAACAGATTGATCTATTTCAAGTGTTTATTATTGTTAATGTTTATGATTATGGCTTACAGTCAATAAAATTCAAAATCCATTAAGCAAAGGCTTTCTAAGAATTTAAAATGGTCCCTTAGTCTGGTTTAGTATGCTACACAATCATCGGGAAGACTATTACTTGACAGATGTCCAGAAGAGAGTCAATGACACACTCTACAAGGAGCGTAGGCCACAAAAGGTCATTGCTAAAGAAGCTGGCTGTTCATGTAATGAGGCTTATCATTCCCTGCTATCTGCCCCTATGAAAAGTCCGCAGACGAGAATGACCACAGACACTGGTCTCGGGAATAACAGTTGCCTTTACTTCAGCAGGAACGAGGAAATGTAACATGGAGGAAATGCTTCACAAGAATCACGTGGGTAGGCCACTGCAAATACAGTTCACGGTTGAATATTTAAAGGGACAGACACAATCTGGACCAAGTCACTACATTCCTAGAGTGCTGAATCCAAGCATATTAATAGAAGGTTGAGTGGAAGGGTAAAGTAACCGGAATAACCGCAGTCTTGAAAGGATTGTTAAGAAAAGGCCATTGAAAAATTTGGGGGACATTCACAAGGAGTGGACTGCTGCTGAAGTGCTTCAAGAGCCACCACACACAGACGTATCCAGGACATGGGCTACAGCTGTCGCATTCCTTGTGTCAAGCCACTCATGATCAATAGACAACGCAAGAAGTGTCTTATCTGGGCCAAGGACAAAAAGAACTGGACTGTTGCTCAGTGGTCCAAGGTGTTGTCAGAAAGTTTGCATTTCATTTGGCGATCAAGGTCCTAGAGTCCGGAGAAAGAGTGGAGAGGCCACAATCCAAGCTGCTTGAGGTCTAGTGTGAAGTCTCCACCATCATTGATCGTTTAGGGAGCCATGTCATCTGCTGGTGTATGTGACTCACCGCTGCCGGATGCTCACGTCTCAGGCGATGCAACACTTGTCACGGTTCCGCGCCTAAGGCTGTGGTGCCCGGTGGTCAGATCAAAAGGGATGAACGGATGGGGATAATTCTTGTTGTCATGACGCCACCTGTGGGTGTCCGGTGATGGCACCAGCGCTGCTTGGGCCTCCGGGGGATGTGCGGCAGCTTGATGGGATGCTCCCCATAGGATGAGCAGTAGTCCCCGGGGCCAGGAGCTACACTTGATGGAATACGGCAGCTCTGCTGTTTGTTAAGTGCAAAGTAGTTAACAGTTCGGAAGGAAAGCACGGACACCAAGTTCCTCTGTAACGGGTCTTTACTGTAACGGTTGGTGAGATACACGGTATACAGTCTTGAGTAACGGACCGGGTGGTCCCAGCGATGACTAGTCTTAGTCCAGAGCTCCACGGTGTTCCTCCTTATCTAACTGTCTTTTCTAGTTGCAGTTGTCGCCTTAGTGCACCAGTTCAGGTACAAGGGAGGCTACTTAAAGTTCCCTACCGGAGATCACTTGGTTGTAGGGGAGCCTGATTCCCTATGGTGGGTACTCCGCTGGCAAGACGGCTTGGTTGCGGCTACAGTGAGGTGCTCCTATGAAGCGGTTCCTTCACTCTGGTTTGCTCGCCTCGGAACCAGTGATCCGGTAGTTTGGGCACGGGTATGTTTGAACCCGCTCGGTAGCTTCCCTGGTTCCGGTATGGGTCACCGCTTGATGGTGCCCTGCCGGTAAGCTGGATTTCAGGGCTGCACAGCACTGTGCAGAACCCTGCTCCTACTTCCTTCCTCTCCAGCCACTTACTCCTCACTCCCTTCTCCTACACACTACACCTACACTCCTCCCACCAGGACCTGATTGGCCCTCTGTCTCTAAGTGGTGCATGTGGTGTACGGAGCTCTGGGTTTAACTATGTCATCACTGAGACGGAAGATATTACATCTTCAGTCAGGGATGCAATACCTTCCTGTGACGCACTCGTTGCGGGGCGCCACATATGTACAATGTGTTTTATCAAGACCAAAGTCAGCGCTGCTGTGGCACCCGGCTCACACAGGTAGCCACAGACTTCCCTAACGCACAGTTGGGTTTCTACAGCAGGTATCTACTACATGCAACACCTTCCACCCCTGCACACCTGCACAGTAGAGGGAGCACCACTTGCTGACCTTAGGCGAGATCCCCTATAAATACTGGGGGAGGAGTTAGTTAGAGTGTGCAGACGCTAGGAGAGCTGCGAAGACGTCCTGGTAGTCAGTGCCACAGTTAGGCCCGAGCCAGTGACCCGGAGTGGCCCTTCTGACGTCCCGCAAGCCTAGGAGTGGGGACAGAAGGCAAGGGGTAAAGCCAAAGGGAATGAGGAACTAGTGGAAGTTCGCCCAGAGACGTACCGCACTTCGGGGATCTGCACCTGTAGGATACTTCAGGACTACAGAAAAACCTGTCACACCATGGAGACTTCAGTCACCTGGTCCCCCTGCGTACTCAAAGAGAGGGAGCCTGACACCGTAGTGTACTACCGCAGTGATCAGAGAGGGCAACCCATGGACCGAACAGGAGGAGAGAGGGAGCAAGGACCAGAGGAAGTGAGGAGGCCAGTCTGGCTGCAAGCAGACTGGGCTTCAGGAACCGTAGAGAAGCAGAGGATGCCTTATACCCACCACTTGCTGTGGGGACCCACTGTGCACCTGGTCACCTGTCAGTTCCCTGGACGTTTTTACCTGCTATACCAACAGTAAAAGGTAAAAGACAGTTCTGCAGTGTGTGTGCGTCATTCCTCTCCGCTCCCAGTGTCCTCATAGATTGCTCCATCACTCCTCAACCCGACCTAAAGAACCCACTCCAAACTGCCCCTCTACACAACACTGCCACGGAGGACCAGCTCTACCTGTAGGGAGCTTTGCCATCTCATCCGCACTACCATCCATCTCCGGCGGACTGTGGCAGCGCTGGTGACCCATCACCAGGTACTACAGGTGGGGTCACATGACAAACTCTTACCATATATTCCAGGACAAGGACCATATATATCAGGATGGGGACTTTATAAACCATGTATAAAATGAGAAGGACCGCATATAACAGGAGAAAGGACCATATATACCAGGATGGAGGACATATATACCAGGAGGAGGACTAGGGATTGGAAGAGGAGCATATATAGCAGGAGGACCATATATACTAGGATGGGGACCATTTATACCAGGAGGACGACCATGTATATAAGGATGGTGGCTGCAACTGCACTTCTGACTGACAGCAGGTTTTAATGCTGAGTGGCTGTCAGTCAGTGCGGCAGGCAGTCACAGCCGCTGCTCTCCGTGCACAGAGCAGTGACTGAACCAGAGCCACCTCCATGACTGAAACCAGTATGCTGCCAGGAGAATTAAAATTATTTTCCTCCCAGCAGTGGGGCTCAATGTGCAAGTGCTGGGCAGGTTTCAAATGCTATTAACATGCAGATTAACCCCATATCTGCAATCTGGAGGTTAATAGCATTGTTACAGGTGACAGTTTCACTTTAAAGTGGTTAAATGCTGTGGTGTCAGGGACAGGTAGGGGCCACATATGTGACACTTAGTGCTGTGAATTACTTATCCACTATAGGCAAAGCAGCAACAGAAATTAAAAGGTAAGAGAAATTCTCCAGTAGTATAGTCATCTTATCCCCTGCCAGCTGCTGCACATCTTCCATCTCCCTGTGTGACTCTGAAATAAAACTGTTAGAAAGACTCTGGTACACACTTAAATTAGAATGGCAGCAAAATTACTTCAGGACCTTAATGACATCATTGGTCAAGTGCCCCAGAAGCCAATCACAGTGTATGCACATTTTCATTTGGGAGGAGCCCCACAGTTCCTTGCCATTCCACAGGTAGCATTGCAAATCTACCTCTCCTAGACTCCTCCCAGACCCAAGCCTGAATGAAGAAGCAAGCAGAAGAGGAAAGAAAATCAGCTCAGCTCCCAGTGGTGAGCTGGCTCCCACAACCAGCACATCACTAATTGGCAGGTAGGCAAAACACTCAAGTCACCTCATGGTAGGTGCACTCCAAGTTAGAATTTCCAATTCTGTGTGCATAAACCATGAGTAGAGAATCTCAAAGTCGTAGCGAAAAGGGGAAGGGGAATAGGTGACTCACCGCAGCCGGGTGCTTAGGGCTCAGGCACTAGCTACTGTCACGGTTCGGTGCTAGAGGCTGGAAGGGCCCGGTGGTCAATGTAAAGGGGGTAGGTATAAAATAAAGTTTGTCTCGTGACTGTGGGTGTCCGGTGATTGCACCGGCGCTGCTTGAATCTCCAGGGGATGTGCAGCAGCTAGATGGGAAACGCTCCCCACAGGACGAGCGGGAGTCCCCGGAGTCAGGATCTGTAAGGGTAGAATACGGCAGCTCAGTTGTTCCTGGAAGGCAAGGTGATTAGCGGTAGTCCCGGAATAAAACTCAGACACGTTGCTCCTCTGCACGGGTCTTTATTGTAGGTAAGCACGGTACACGGTAAGACAGTTCCTAGGTAACGGACCGGGTGGTCCCAGTGATGAACAGTCTCTGTCCAAAGCTCCACAATGTTCCTTCTCTACTAACTGCCCCTTTGTTGCTCGTCGCGGCCTTTTTGCACCAGGTCAGGATACTGGGGTTTCTCTAATGGATTGCCTGAGCCGGGTTCCCAAGCCGGCTACAAAGGGTCCTAAACCCCAATGGTGGGTACCCCTCTGGTACGGCTACAGAAGTGGTGACTGTAGTGATGCGCTCCTTTGAAGCTCCTCTATCACTCCGGTTTGTAGTACAGTGATGGACAGCTGTGCTACCTCGGAACCGGTCTCCAGTGGGACTGGGCGCGGGTGTCTTTGGACCCGTTACTTTGTTTCTTGGCCCCTTTCATGTCTGGGTCACCGCTTCTCGGTGCCCTCCCTGTTAGCTCTGTAGTTTTCACTTCCTCCTTGTACTTGTTTCTTCCACCGTCTGACTTGCTTTCTGCTCTTTCCCCACACGAAACATCTTACACTCCTCCCATCAGGACCCAATTGGTCCCCTACCTCTGTATGTTGTATGTGGTGCATGGAGCTTTGGATTTAACTTGTTCGTCACTGAGACGGAGAATATTGAATCTTCAGTCAGGGATGCAATACCCTCCTGTGACGCACTCCTTGCGGGGCGCCACATAGGCATGGTGGAAGGGGAAGTGGACTTGGTGTTTGATGTGTACGTGGGGTGGGTGCTACTGCACTGAAAGCAGCACTGCCAAACATTGGCTCGTCGTATCCCAAGCAAAATGGCAACTTCAGTTACTAGACAGCCTACTCTAGTCTCTTTGCCAGCAGCAGAGTGTTATTAGTAGTGGATGAGGCCCAGAAAGAGCTTTTGCTCCAGTTCATGGCAAGCGCTGCATCAAGTGTCACGTCCTCCTGTTCCTCCACCTCAACTCCACAAATAGTATAGTCCTCAGAGGTGGAACCCCAATTACCCATTTGTCACTCCGTGTCACAAATCTCCAACTGCACAACTGATTGTGTGGAAACACAGGTGGGCGATTCTGCAGAGATGTTCACACATTCAATTCAATGGGCATCAGAGGTCTGCTCCAAAGATTCATATACTCAAGATGAGGAAAGCATCTGTGATGCCGTAGAATCCAGACCCTCATCACGAAACATTAACCCCCAGGGGTGGAGGTGAAGATGATGATGAGACTCAGATATCTGAGGAGCATCCACCCTGTACTGTGCATTCAGGGCAGGAAGAAGAGGAGGGTGACTCTCATGGCAAGGAGTGGTAAAACAGAGAGGATGATAATTAGGTTATAGATCCCACTTGGAATCAACCCAAAGTCACGCAGCTGAGTAGCTCAGCAGAGGAGGAGGAAGACAGGAAGGTTAGTTTGCATGTTCCCACACAGAGTCTGAGGGCTGCAAGCACAATAGGCATACTCAGTTACAACTATTACTCTGGACAGCAGCGCTCATGGGTTTGTAGTTATTTGAGGTGGCAAGGCCTGCCTAACCTGGGCCTTTGTTCACACTGCAAAAGATGACCCAACTCATGTCATTTGCCAACTTTGTAGTAAAAAAAATTAAGTAGAGGCAAAAAAAACAATTTGACTACTACATGGATGAACTGCTAATGGTCCAGCACCGTGCATTATTCTGGGAAAAATACCACGGTAGAACTGCCTAGTGGGCCTCACCAGCCACCGTTCGCCGCATCAACCACATCTGCTGCTTCTTTGTCCTCCATCAACGTGGCAAGTGTTGTCCGACAAGGTGTCTGGCTGCTGGACCTCCACTTGTTTACCCACTACAGTCAGGGCAAGTGACAGACCCTCAGCTGCTATGGAATTGTACACGTCTGCTGGTTTTGAACAATCTCAAGACACCAAGCACATCACTTGTTTGTCAAATCACCATAAGATCTCTGACTGCAACTCCTTCACAGTGCAGCAGTTTGTAGGGTACATTCTTTACCACCCTCTCTCAGTACAGCAGCCAGCCCTCGGTCCTGCAATTGTGGTCATGGAAAAGATTATTTCCTCCTGCGCATATCAAAGCAAAGAGCTTGAACTTGACCATCTGCCATTTGTTCACCATGGAAATGCTGCCTTTCCACCTGGAGGATACAGACGGTTTCCTCAAGCTGATGACCGTCACAGCTCCCCAGTATCAGTTGCCCAGTCTCCACTACTTCTCAAAGAAAGCTGTGCCTGTGTTACACCAGCATGTCAGACAATATCACCCGTTCCTTGAGTAACACTGTGTGTGATAAGGTGCATATCACCACTGACACTTGGACATGCAAACATTGCCATGGTCGTTACATCTCTCTCACTGGCTACTGGGTGATTCTGCTGGCAGCAGGGCCAGGTGGTGAAGGGACTACTTCCCAAGTCTTGAAATCCTTAAAGGTACCTTTACACGCGGCAACTTTTCTAGGAATTTCACTGGCAACTTACTGGTTGCAGTGAAATCATGGACACACTGTTCCATTTGTACACAGCAACAATGTGTCCATGATTTCACTGCAACCAGTAAGTTGCCAGTGAAATTCCTAGAAAAGTTGACGCGTGTAAAGGTACCGGCACATGTGGAGATCTCCCGGGCGATTCCATAGGCGACGCTGGGGCGTGGCCTGTCGCCAGCGACATCGTCAATGCGTCGTCTAATGTAAATGGGCGACGGTGACCTCAGGCGACACGCAAATGCGTGCGCGTGCACGTGCGTCGCCTATGGCATCGCCCGGGAGATCGCCACGTGTGACGGTACCCTAAGACTTTTGGGATAAATGTCTGCCTGTACCTCTTCATCCACTGATTCTGTTTCGTCCACCTCCTCTAGAGTCTCCAGCTGCACCCTTGACCTCTCCCTTAAAGGGAACCTGTCACCCCCAAATAAGCTTTCTAACCTATTAATACCTGTCCCTGCAGCCTTAGAATACATTCTAACACATCCCTGCCTCATCTTTTGTAGTAATGTACAAGTACTATAATGTAGTTTGCAAACGTACGAAAATGTTGTCAGAGGGGCGTTCCTGAAGGCATTTTGACCGGTAGGCGGGTCCCCTTGTGCCGCGCTACCCCTGCCTCACTGCTGTAATACGCCCTAATGGGCGTCATTATACAAAAGCAGAGCGCGGGCACGATTTCTATATCGCGCCCGCAATGTCACCGCTGCGACGCGGTCATGTGACGCCGGTCGTAGGGTTCGCAGGCAGACTTCGCGCATGCACAGATAGCATGCTGAAGTCTGCCTGTGTGCGACCGGAAGTGATGCGCGAACCCGGCGTCACATGACCGCGTTGCAGCCGTGACGTTGCGGGTGTGATATAGAAATCGTGCCCGCGCTCTGCTTTTTTATAATGACGCCCATTAGGGCGTATTACAGCAATGAGGCAAGGGTAGCGCAGCACAAGGGCCGGTCAAAATGCCTTCAGGAACGCCCCTCTGACAACATTTTTGTAAGTTTGCAAGCTACATTATAGTATTTCTACATTACTACAAAAGGTGAGGCAGGGATGTGTTAGAATGTATTTTAAGGCTGCAGGGACGGGTATTAATAGGTTAGAAAGCTTATTTGGGGTGACAGGTTCCCTTTAATGTTGCAACACTTCATACAGAATCCACCCCATCTCCATACAGCACTGTTAGGACGGAGACGTCATCGGGCAGTGTTTAAATTAAATGCCTTGGAGATGTGAGTCACACAGCTGAAGAGTTGTGGACAGCTATGCAAGCCGAGTTTCAGCTGTGGCTGTCTCCACTAAACCTGGAGCAAGGGAAGGCCATGTGCGATAACGGTGCAAACCTTGTGGTGGCCCTACACCGGTAAAATTTACACACCTGCCTTGCATGGCTCACGTCCTCAACCTGGTTGCACAGCAATTCCTACGCCACTATCCTGGCTTGGATGAGCTGCTGCATAAGGCACAGTCGCTGTGTGCTCACTTAAGCCATTCTCACCCCTGGCTCATCAACTAGCACCACTACAGAGGTCTTTCGGACAACCAGTTGACTGTTCGTTATGCGATTTGCTGATACGGTGGAATTCCACTCTGCACATGTTGCAGCAACAATGGCAGCAGCGACAAGCCCTGGTGTACTATGAAAAGCACAGTGACGCAAAGCAAGCCGAATGTTGTGTAAATGATACTTCCAAAGTGGGGACAGATCAAGGACCTCTGCACCCTTCCTCACAGTTTTGAAGTGGCTTCTAAAATGGTTAGCACTCACGATGCCATCATCAGCGCCACTAGTCCGGTCATCTACATGCTGGAGCAAAGCTTGAAAAGTCTGCAGGAGGAGGTGGTGGCACCACAGGAAGATGAGCAGGAAGAAGAGGAGGATACGGAAGAGATATCAAGATCCCATAGGTCCGGACTCTTGATACACAGCAGGGTGGAGTAGAATGACAGAGGGGGATTCATGGTACCAGACAAAGTGGTAGTGAAGGTGCATAAGCCAAGGAACAAATGGAGAAGGAAGAGTTAATGATCACAGAACAGTCAGGAGATGAGGCAGAACCGATTCCTGTTGTGAATTCATTGGCGCTCCCTCCGGTGGTTGTTGCTGGTGATGCAGCTGACTGTGTTGACTGAATGGTTGGAAGTGGATCATTCCTTGCCAGTTTTTTGTTCCTGGAGGAGTTCACATCTCCCTGGTTTCTTCTGCTCTGTGGAGATCTTTGCAAGCTAAGTGAATGGTTTTTTGATATTTTGTGGCACGCTTTTGTGTGCTTAAGGTTCTGCTTATGTTTTGTTTTACTATGAGATGTGGGCTTGCTATCTAGTTTGTATATTTGTTTATCTGCTCTCAGATAGGAAGTTTTCTTCCTAGGAATTTTACCATTCACTATTATCTGTTATTTCCAGTTCTGCTGGCATTTGATTCATAGAAGTCTGCTGATATAGAGTTCGCCGAGTTTTAGTGACTCAGGGTAATTTTTGTAATATATCTGCTGTTGGTGGTTTTTGATAGTATTTTATACTGACCGCAATAGTATTCTATCCTGTCTTTCCTATATAGCTAGTGTGGCCTCTTTTGCTAAACCTTATTCTCTACCTGTGTTTGTTTTTCCGTCTCTTGTTTCCCAGTTAATATCTTTGGGGCGCTTGCTATTCTTTTGGGGTTCTGCTCTGAGGCAAGATAGCTTTTCCTACATCCATCTTTAGGAGCAGTTAGTTCTCCGGCTGTGCAGAGGTGTCTAGGTCTGGTTAGTTATATCCCACGGCTACTTCTAGTTGCGGTGTCAGGGATTGCGGTCAGTACAGTTACCAACAACTTCGACGGAATCTGAATGTTACTCCTGAGTCATCGGTTCATAACAGATTCCCCTTTCTGTTTTCTGAGATTGGTGGAAGAGGAGGGAGGAAAGAAGCTTGATTTTTATGCCACCTCTGACACAACAAGGATTTGGGGCTCATGGACGTGTCAGACACATGAGCACATGATGCCTGTATAATTAGGATTTGAATAAGCGATTACTTAGGCTGGTTTCACACTGCACTTTTTTCCCTGATCAGGATCCATCCGATTTGTGTGCCAAAATCAATAGAGGATCTTGCAGAGAAAAACTATAATTGAAAGTTTGACACCTATTCTGAGTTTTGGAGACACTCCTGGTTTTGGCACACAAATCAGATGAAACCTGATCAGGGAAAAAACTGCAGTGTGAAACCAGCCTTACTGGGTTGCAATACTCTTGGTGTTACAAGAGTAAATTTAGCCAGATGCTACCTGCCTTGGACAGGGACAAGCGCATGCTGGAGTATCAAAAAAAGCTGGTTGACAATCTTAGGACAGGTTTTCCTCAACACATCAGTGAGGGACACAATATGCATGGCAGATCTACACTTCCAGTCTAGGGGATGTCCATAGAAACATTAGCAGCAGCAGTTTACCTGTCAGAAGCAATTTCTGTGAGTCATTTGAAACATTTTTTAAACTAGGCCGTCCACCGGCAGAACTGAGTACAACTCTGACACATAGTGAACAACTAGAGAGGATAGTGCAGTAGTATCTAGAGCTCAATATCTATGCCATTGGGGAAGTTGGACTCTCTAACATTTGGGCTTCAAAAATGAAAGAGTGGCCTTAGCCAGTCACGCCTTGGAGGTTTTGTTATGCCCAGCAGCCAGTGTTCTCTCAGAACGTGTCTTCAGCACTGTTGGTGGTGTCCTGATGGATAAGTACATACGGCTGTCCTCTGAAAGTGTAGACCACCTAACTTTCATCAAGAGGAACAAGTCATGGATCTCCAAGGACTTTTCCAGTGGTAGAGTGGGCAGAGTGCTTTCCAGCATTCTGCATTCATTTAACCATTGTACAATTTTTATTCTAGGTCAATTGATGCCACTTATCTAGGCCTAACTTTTTTAAATGTGGAGACTCTCCTTGGGGGTTTCCTTCTTGTCTGTTTCCTGAAATTACCAGGGCTCTGTGAGTACGATGCCTACACGTGTTACTCATCCCGGCTACTAATGTTTAACCTTGAAATGCTAGGCCAGGCACTGTCCCAGTCCGTGTGCCATGCATGCAGGTTGTGCCATAATACAATTTTTATTTTGGGTCAATTGATGCCACCTTGGTGGTATCTAGCCCTAATTTTTTTTAAATGTGAAGACTTTTCCGAGTTCTCCTTCTTATCTGTTTCCTAAATTTATCAGGGCTCTGTGAGCACAATGCCTACATGTGTCGCTCATCCCCCTGTTACTCATAAATGTTTAACCTTGAAATGGTACACCAAGGCCTGTTCTAGGCTATGTGCCACGCATGCAGGTTGCGTTATTCTACAGTTATTATTCTGGGTCAATTGATGCCACTTTGGTAGTATCTGACATTTTTTTTAAATGTGGAGACTTTTCTTGGGAGTCTCCGTCTTGTCTGTTTCCTTAATTTAGCAGGTACTTTTTACCCACATCTCGGTCCTGGAAAGTGGGGACTTTGGCCGAGCTATTCCTAGATGGCAAATAGTGGGTTGGCTGGTGACCAGGCACTCAGACCACAGTCAGATCAAACTCACTTGAAGACCAAAGTAAGCAGTGCAGTACAAAACCAAGAAAGGAAAGCTAGGGACAGAGCTCTGACTTAACAGTCAAAGCAAAAGAGCAAACCAAGATTAGCACACAAACTCTACAAAAAGTGGGCATTTAATACATGCAACTTAAGCGTGCTCCCAGGAGATCTGTGCAGCATGCACAGGCCCCAGGAGTAATGAGACAGAATCCAGGCAGACGCTGTGCAATCACCGGAGTATCCGAGTCTCCCTGCCACGGGGACGTCAGCGTTGTGGCAGCCACTACAAGAGCATGTCTGCCTTAGCGTTCTTTTCAGCTGGCTGGAAATGTAAAACAAAGTCAAAGCAAGCAAAGAACAGTGACCAACTGGATTGGTGAGGATTCAGCTTCTGTGCCAACTGCAGGTAGGTCAAGCTCTTGTAGTCAGTGTAGATTACAATGGGATGAATAGTCCCTTCCAGTAGGTAACAATGCTCTTCCAGAGCCATCCAACCAAATTTTGGTTGCCAACCAAATAGTTGCGTTCCAGAGAGGAAAAGGCGTTGGAAAAGAAATCGTATGTTACCATTCACCAGGTGGAGACTTCAGTGTGAGGACCGCCTCAACCCCTGTAAAAGAAGCATCCACATCCATTAGGAACTGCTTACGGATCTCGAGTCTGTGCAGCACCAGGGCTGTCAAGAAGGCCTGCTTTTGGGAGATGAAAGAGCCCTCAGCCTCCGAAGTCCACATTTTCAGATTACTATCCTTGGCAGTGATTGGGACAGGGCGAGAAGTGAGGTATAAACAGGTGGTAGTAATTAGCGAATCTCTTTCACTAGGTGCCACTGGCTTGTATCAAGCTGTAGAATTTTTTAAGCTGCAAATGAATTTTTTGAAGCTTCCTGGCGTTTGCAGGTGTGAATTTTGGAAACAGTGCCAGATGTGGCAGCAGCTGTGACATCAAGAAAGCTTACAATATCCTTAAAACCTGTTTAAGAGAACTTAATATTTTGAGCGTAATTTTTTCAATATTTATAATTTGTAATATTTATTTATTTATTATTATTAAATTATTATTTTTGGGGTGGAGAGGACACCTTTATTATTCGATTAGCAGTGTGCGAGGCCATTTCCTCTACAGTTATGTGATAGCAATTTATATAAATATAGTATACGGCTATTACATGCTACTTCACATACATGGTCTTATAGGTCTGTTCACACTTATGAAGCACGATACTATGGATATTGCTTCTTGAAAAAGTGCAATCACTCTATTTCATTTCATTCCATACACTTAAAATACATACCGTATATACTCGTGTATAAGCCGACCCGTGTATAAGCCGACCCCCCTACTTTTGCCCCCAAAACCTGGGAAAACCTATTGACTCGTGTATAAGCCGAGGGTGGACCCCAGCACAGGTATACAGTCCCCCCCAGTGGTATATAGCAGCCTCCCCAGTGGTAGTATACCGCAGCCACAGAGGTATATACAGCAACCCCAGTAGTAGTATACAGCAGCCTCCCCAGTGGTAGTATACAGCAGCCTCCCCAGTGGTAGTATACAGCAGTCTCCCCCTGTGGTAGTATACAGCAGTCTCCCCCAGTGGTAGTATACAGCAGTCTCCCCCTGTGGTAGTATACAGCAGTCTCCCCCTGTGGTAGTATACAGCAGTCTCCACCTGTGGTAGTATACAGCAGTCCCCCCTGTGGTAGTATACAGCAGCCTCCCCCTGTGGTAGTGTACAGCAGCCTCCCCCTGTGGTAGTATACAGCAGCCACAGAGGTATATACAGCAGCCCCTCCCCTGTGGTAGTATACAGCAGCCTCCCCCTGTGGTAGTATACAGCAGCCACAGAGGTATATACAGCAGCCCCCCCTGTGGGTATACAGCAGTGCCTCCCCCTGTGGTATATACTGCAGCCCCTTCCCTGTGGTAGTATACAGCAGCCCCCCCTGTGGGTATACAGCAGTGCCTCCCCCTGTGGTATATACAGCAGCCCCTCCCCTGTGGGTATACAGAAGCCCCCCCCTGTGGTATATACAGCAGCCCCTCCCCTGTGGTAGTATACAGCACTGCCTCCCCCTGTGGTAGTATACAGCAGCCCCCCCCTGTGGGTATACAGCAGTTCCCCCGTGGTAGTATACAGCAGCCCCCCCGTAGTATATACAGCAGCCCCTCCCCTGTGGTAGTATACAGCAGCCCCCCCGTGGTAGTATACAGCTGCCCCCCCTGTGGGTATATACAGCCCCCCCCCCCCGTTGCTGCCGCACACCTGTAAAAAGAAGATCTTTCATACTTATCCTCCTGCTGTCACCGCGCGCATCCTCCGCTCTCCTTCTTGCTTGCAGCCGGGCCCCGGCGTCCATCCATATGACCGCGCACAAATAATGACGTCATTATTTGTGCGCGGTCACGTGGATGGACGCCGGGTGCAAGCAAGAAGGAGAGCGGAGGATGCGCGCGGTGACAGCAGGAGGATAAGTATGAAAGATCTTCTTTTTACAGGTGTGCGGCAGCGACGGGGGGGGCTGTATATACCCACAGGGGGGGCTGCTGTATACTACCACGAGGGGGCTGCTGTATACTACCACAGGGGAGGGGCTGCTGTATATACTACGGGGGGCTGCTGTATACTACCACGGGGGGGCTGCTGTATACTCACGGGGGGGGCTGCTGTATACTACCACAGGGGGGCGGGAGAGCACTGACAGTGCTATGTAATATGCACGGCTCCCCCTGCCGCTGATGGACAGGGGGATGCAGTGCATATTGCATTGCACTAATGAGCGGCCCCACGTGACCGGCCGCTCACTATACAGCCTCCCCCCGCCTCCCCCTGCCTCCTCCAGCCCCCGGACACCGCCCCCACACAGTCAGCCGTCACTGACTCGTGTATAAGCCGAGGGGGGCACTTTTCAGCACAATTTCTGTGCTGAAAAACTCGGCTTATACACGAGTATATACGGTATTTTTGTCAAGTGCACAAGTGCATTATGTGTATCATTAATATTGGACCTGACCGTGCATTGCTGCCCACTAGCTATATTCATATTTTCTTTTTCTTATTTGTCCTCCAAGTATTTCAGGCTTTAGTAATCACTCCCCCCAAACCGCAAGCCCAGGTGTTACCTTGCGGCATAGAGAATACAATTTGTAAGTTATGTTACTTCGGCAGCCCACCCTATGGAGGTGTTATTGAGAAGCTAGACAACAAGAATGTGCAAACAGTAATATACTGTAAGTGATTGTTTGTGTCTGACTCCTGGCACTGGAAGAGGCATGCCCCTAGGGAAAGCAAAGAGTCGTCACCGCGGATCTCAGTGCCATTTTAGCAGTGCAGTACAACACAGTTACACTTTGCTACAGTTACTCTTGTGTTTGCTAACATGTGCTTCTAGTACATAGTTTGGTTATGGATAACCCGCAAAATATGCCTGCTCTGGAGGAGGTTATCTTCCTCACCACCCCAGGGACAGAGGATGCTTCAGAAGCACCAGAACTGGAGCGGCCTGCACAGGACATGGACACATATGTGACTTGGAGCTCCACTGTGCTACCGACATTGGGCCTCATATGCAACAAGGTCTGGATCCAGTGCTGGGCTCGGATGTCAGAGAAGGACCATAGGAGCTCACAGTCAGGAATTGACCTGTTCCTAATGCCATCCAAGAGCACCAGATGTCAGACTCCAGAGGATCTTACAGCAAATCCACCAGGACTAGGAGCATGATGATGATGAGGAGGAGGTAGAAGAGGCAGAAGGCCTTGTTTCCAAGCTGTGTGTAGCACCCCTGCCAGAGGGACCCCTACCTCCTCCAAGCAACTATAAGGTATGGCATGAACCACCCCGTCCTGTCTCCTTTGTTGAGTAGATTCAGCTTGCAGATAACATCAGCCAAGAGTGGTTGCATGGGCCTAAAGCCAATCACTTCTACGACCAATGAACCCGAGGCAAGGTGGTGGCATTCTTCCACAGTAGGGGATTCGGCTTCCTAGCCGAACAAAGTACTGAGCATTGGTGCTATTTCAACCGGACCTCCATGCTGCATGACCATCTTCCCATAAGACTCTGTACATTCTTTGTTGAGGAGGAGGTCAGCTTCATGAAGGTGATGGACAGCAAGGGGTGGTTTGCGGTTGCGTAAGTCAAGTTGCTACCAACGACTTTGAAAAGTGGCAGCATGAGGCCAACCAGGAGAAAATCTGGCGTCATGTAGAAGCTAGCCCTCTCTTGGTTAGCCAGCCAGCTGCACCCTAACCCCTGTCGGTGTTCTCCAAGTTGCTTCCGTCTCTCCTAGAGAGTGTGGTCGTTCACTAAATCCTCCATTGTTTTCTCCAACGGAGGCAATGATGGAGTGTGTCGGGGGGCAGGTGGTGGCGGATAATTTTCTTTGAGGAGTAGCCCCTGCGACCCCTCTAGACCGTCTGGCAGTGGAGTACCATAAGTAATGGCGCCCTTCATCCAAAGCACTGCTGAGAAAGCTGGAAGAGAGTATTTTCACTAAGTATAGTGCACTTTCCTAAAAAAAGGCAAGTTGTTGGATCACTGACCTGTCCCTTCACTAGAGGAAGATCTGGCTAGTCCTGTGTTGAGACTCCTAAGCGAAGCTCAACAGACTCTATTTGCATATTCACTGTCCCTTAGTTGGCATTTTGTCCAGATAAGAACTTTTTTTATTTGTTTTTTAGTTCTTCGAACAGTGAGGTCTGGTTTTTTTTTGTTAATTTTATTTTTCCCTTTCCTTTCCAAGTTTAGTGCTATTTATGCTTTCCCCTGATGGATTAGCGGGTATGCATGCAGGCTTTGGGCTATAACTCAAAGCCCTTAATGGACTCTGCCCTTCATGGACTTTCCACCATTTTAATAGTGTCTGCTGATCCCTGTTAGACTTTCCTTATATACTCTGTATATTCATATATTTGTGTTTGATACTTATTATTGTTTGTGCTATAGTCAAGTTTTTTTGTACTTCACTTCTTGTGTGCTGGGCTGTTTCTGCAAATAAGTGCTGCTTTACAGAACCTGGAGAACAAGCCGCAGGCCACACACTCCTGTAAAACAGGGCTGGGAAAGTGCACAGACATGGGGTCTTACAAGAATATGGTGGGGTCACGTTCACAGGAAACATCCCCGTATGCTGTGAGAGCAGGCACTGGTGAGAATGTGACAAGCGGTGCCATCACAAACATTACTGCAGGTTAGACTTGAAGGGTCACACAGATGCTATCCTGCAAATTTGAACTTTGCTGCACTCCCTGACATCATCACTCCTCACACACGTTGTCTCATGATACCGGCGAGATATATCCACTATATCTCATGCGATATCATGGCTCTGACGAGACAGCTAGTGTTACGAGCGCTGCGTAACCTGACACAACCTTCGGGAAGTCATGAGGATGTCTGAGGTTCATGAATCTTGAGCGGGCCCGAAAGCATGGTGACAGCGGTGCTGAAGCTTGCTAAGTAATAGTGTAGGAAGATATTGTCTGTGCCAAAACAGCAGGGCTTCACTGAAACGGTGTGATCTGTGTTTGGCAGCTTTTAGGCCTCTTTGAAGCACTGTTTTTTAAGCCCTTGATTTTGACTCCCATTGATTTGAATGGGGTTCGGAAGTTCAGCGAACTGTTCGGCAAACAATTCGGTGAACATATGCCTGTTGGGCAAACCAAACAAAATCCGAACTTCAAAAGGTTTGATAATCTCTAAAGAGAACACACGGGGGGAGAGACAGCACAGGGAGATAGACACAGCGCTCAGGGAGGGAAGACACAATATGGGAGAGCGACACAGAGCACAGAGGGGAGAGAGTCAGCACAAAGTAGAGACACAATGCAGGGGAGAGACATAACATGGGGGACAGATAGCACACAAGGGGGAGAGAAATAGCACATAGGGGGGAGAAAAGCAGAGGGAGACATAGCACACAAGGGAGAGAGACATAGCACACAGGGGGGAGAAGAGCAGACAGGAGAGAGACAGCGCACAGGGGGAAGAGCACACAGGATGAGAACTGAGTGCACAGGGGAATAGCGCACAGGATGAGAAGAGAGGGCACATGGGAAGATTGCACAGGATGAGAAGAGAGCGCACAGAGAAAGAATGGACAGGGGGAGGGACAGCACATGGAGAGTGTACAGGGGAAGAGCACACAGGTTGAGCAGAGAGTGCACAGGGTAAAAGTGCACAGGGAAAGAGTGCACAGGGGAAGAGCGCATAGGATTAGAAAAGTGCACACAAGAAGAGTGTATAGGATGGTAAGAGAGCACACAGGGGGAGAGACAGTGCATGGAGAGAGTGCACGGGGGAAGAGTGCACAGGATGAGAAGAGAGTGCACAGGGAAAGAGACTGTGCACTTAGAAAGAGTGCAGAGGGGGAAAAGCACAAGGATATGAGGAGAGCGCACAGGGGAAGAGCATATATAATGAGAAGAGAGCACACAGGGGAAGAATGCACAGGGGGAGAGACAGCGCACAGAGATTGAAAAGGGGAAGGCACACAGGATGAGAAGAGAGCACGCAGGGGAAGAGCGCACAAAGGGAGAGACAGTGCACAGAGGGAGTAGCATACAGGATGAGAAGAGCGCACAAGAGGGAGAAACAGCGCACGAAGGCAGAGTGCACAGTGGGAAGAGCTTACACAGATGAGAAGAGAGCACACAGGGTTAGAGAGAGCACACTGGGGAAGAAGAGAGCACACTGGGGGAGAAGTGGCTTCCTGCTGGTCTGACCGCCACCAGGAATACTGCACTCCTTCATTAGTGGGAGAGTAGTGCTCCTGTTCTCTGGAACTGGGATGGTGAAATTGAGACCCCACATTGCAACACACAAGTAGGACCCAGGGCAGGGATGGTGGGTGGACCCGGGAGGGTGGGCCCAGTCTCAGAGAGGAGGACATGGGGTAGAACGTAGAGGGAGTCGAGAAGAGGAGAGCAAAGGAATAGGAAGTCAGAGTGAGAATTGAGAGGTGGTGGAGGTGTTGGCTCCTGCGGGCTGGAGCACGGTCATGCTTGCCCCGGGAAGATGTAGAAAAGGGAAGGAGCCCTTGGGGTGTGGAAGAAGACGAAAGATCACCCGTATGCCTGTATCTGGCAGAGGAACAGAGGAGCTGGTGGACGAAACAGGGGACCGGCCCTGAACACGGCGTGGCAGCTGTAGGCCCGAAGCATTGAAACTGGAGGCCATGAGGTTTTAAAGAGAACTGTGGCCCAAAATTCCGGCAGGGCCAGTGGGTGGACCCGGAAGGGTGGGCCCAGTTTCAAAGAGAGGGACACGGGGTACAACGCAGAGGGAGTCGAGAGGAGGACAGTAAAGGAGCAGGAAGTTGGAGTGAGAGTTGAGTGGTGGTGAAGGTGTTAGCTCCCGCGGGCTGGAGCATGGTCACGCTCGCCCTGGGAGGGAAAGACGGGAAGGTGTAGATACGTAAGTCCGTATCTGGCAGAGGAACAGAGGGGCTGGTGGACGAAACAGGGGACAGGCCCTAAACATGGCATGGCAGCTGTAGGCCCGAACCGTTGAAACTGGAGGCCATGAGGTTTTAAAGAGAACTGTGGCACAAAACCCCAGCATACCTCGGAGAAGGCACGGCACTAGCAAGCAGGGTCAATCAATGCCTGTGTTCACGCAAAGAGCTCGGGTGCCAAGATGAGTTAGAGGTGTTGAGAATACCACCGGGAGTGAAAGGAACACCGAAAGTGTAGAAAACAAGAGAGCAAGGAACACCTAGGGGTCTCGACAACACTGACCCGGTTCTTGAGAAACAGCTGGACCGGAGTTTGGCAGGGGAAGCACCCAGTGACCTGGTTGGAGTGTTGAAGTAAAGGTACAGAACTTCGACAGAAGTGTGTAAACTTTTCTTTGCGGCATCCACCGGCTGCAAAGGCTGCCTGATACACCGTGGTGCTGATTACCCAATGAACGCCAGCCAAGAATGAACTGATTTCCCTATCCAACTGCCCTGGGGACTCCGCTCTGCCTGCAGGGAGCGAAACCATCCAAGCTGCCGGGCATCATCCCCAAGGATTCGGCAGCAGCGGCGACCGCACTTGGCCGTACACCGTGGGTGGTGTCACGAATACCCTTTCCCAATTCCCCCATCATCAAAGCCCAGCATCCCTTTATTAAATGACACCGCCAGTACCACGGAGCCGGGTCGTCGCCGTGACATCCCCCGAATGAAAGAGGACCCAAAAGGCCCGACCCGAGTATCCCCATTGCCCTGGAGTGGGCGTGTCAAGCGCACAGGAGCAGAAGAGGGCACACAGGGTCAAGAGACTGAACAGGGGGAGAGACACAAAACATGATGGAGAGACACATAGCACAGGTGGGAGAGTATCATAGTGGACAGGGGGGAGAAGAGCGCACAGGGAGAGAGCAATGTAGCGTGAATGGGGCGAGAGACATCAACAACAAGTGGGACACAATCATGAAGTGGAATGAAATTTATTGGATATTTTAAACTTTTTTAACAAATAAAAAACTGAAAAGTGGGGCGTGCAATATTATTCAGCCCCTTTACTTTCAGTGCAGCAAACTCATTCCAGAAGTTCAGTGAGGATCTCTGAATGATCCAATGTTGTCCTAAATGACTGGTAATGATAAATAGAATCCACCTGTGTGTAATCAAGTCTCCATATAAATGCACCTGCTCTGTGATTGTCTCAAGGTTCTATTTCAAGTGCAGAAAGCATCATGAAGACCAAGGAACACACCAGGCAGGTCCAAGATACTGTTGTGGCGAAGTTTAAAGCCGGATTTGGATGCAAAAAGATTTCCCAAGTTTTAAGCATCTCAAGGAGCACAGTGCAAGCGATCATATTGAAATGGAAGGAGTATCAGACCACTGCAAATCTACCAAGACCCCGCCGTCCCTCTAAACTTTCATCTCAAACAAGGAGAAGACTGATCAGAGATGCAGCCAAAGGGCCCATGATCACTCTGGATGAACTGCAGAGATCTACAGCTGAGGTGGGAGAGTCTGTCCATAGGATACAACAATCAGTCGTACACTGCACAAATCTGGCCTTTATGGAAGAGTGGCAAGAAGAAAGCCATTTCTCAAAGATATCCATAAAAAGTCTAGTTTGAAGTTTGCCACAAGCCACCTGGGAGACACACCAAACATGTGGAATAAGGTGCTCCGGTCAGATGAAACCAAAATCGAACTTTTTGGCCACAATGCAAAATGATATGTTTGGCGTAAAAGCAACACAGCTCATCACCCTCAAAACACCATCCCCACTGTCAAACATGGTGGTGGCAGCATCATGGTTTGGGCCTGGTTTTCTTCAGCAGGGACAGGGAAGATGGTTAAAATTGATGGGAAGATGGACGGAGCCAAACACAGGACCATTCTGAAAGAGAACCTGTTGGAGTCTGCAAAAGACCTGAGACTGGAACGGAGATTTATCTTCCAACAAAACAATGATCCCAAACATAAAGCAAAATCTACAATGGAATGGTTCAAAAAAAACATATCCAGGTGTTAGAATGGCCAAGTCAAAGTCCAGACCTGAATCCAATCGAGAATCTGAAAGAGCTGAAAATTGCTATTCACAAACGCTCTCCATCCAACCTCACTGAGCTCGAGCTGTTTTGCAAGGAAGAATGGACAAGAAATTCAGTCTCTCGTTGTCCAAAACTGATAGAGACATACCCCAAGTGATTTGCAGCTGTAACCGCAGCAAAAGGTGGCGTTACAAAGTATTAACTCAAGGGGGCCGAATAATATTACACGCCCCACTTTTCAGTTGTTCATTTGTTAAAAAAGTGTAAAATATCCAATTTATTTACTTCCGCTTCCGGCGCCTCCATGACCGGTCCGCAGCTGAGAAGGCTCTGAGGAGAAATCCGCCGCTATTCCTGACCCCCAGCAATCTAATCCGCCGCAAATATATCAGGGAAGGAGGGGAGATGACGGCCACGCTGGACCGCTTCCTGATACGACCTGGAGAAGTGGAGACGAGCAGGATGTTCCTCGCGTGATCGGCGGAAAAGGGCGCGAATCCGGCGGGAGGAATGGCGGAGGTGGAGGAGAGACCCTGTCCAGAGAATACCGCACAGATGGCAGGTCCAGAAAGGGCACAGGAGAGGAGAAATGACCGGGACAATCAGGTGATCGGACACAGAATCAGGTACAGTGGAGGGAAGCGAGCAAGATGGCGGGTGGAGGAGAAGGCGGCCATGGTGGTAGGAATGACGGCTCCCATAGTGGCTTGCCCTGGATAGACTATAAACTCCTGGCAAAGGAGATGTCCGTATATCTGGCGTCCGATCTGAAATCTGCGGTCTCAGAGCTGGTAGCCGCCACCACCCAGGAGATAAACAGCAAATTGGGGCATCATGATCAGCAATTATTGGAAGCAGAGGGTAGACAGCAAGCGGCTAAGGGAAGGTGGAGGAGCTGGAGCAGCAGATACAAGTCTTGCAGCGACGCTCAACCTATGCCTTCAATAAATTGGAGGATATGGAAAATAGAAACGCCGTAACAACCTTAAGATAGTCGGCCTCCCAGAATCCATTGTGCCTGCTCAGTTAGTAGATATCTTCAAAAATAGACCTTCCGAAAACCCTGGGTCTGACACATAGATGCTTAACAGAGCGTAACCCATAGCATTGGCTCCCCTAGGAATCCCCCTCCACGTGGTTCCGAAGATTCTGGAGCCGTGGGTAGAGGGGTGGGGATCAAGCCGCGCCATGCTATAGCACGGTATTTAAATCACAGAGACAAGGAGGAGATCCTGCGAGCTTATAAGGCCAAAAAGATACCCCTCACTATCAGGGGTCATAGGGTGCTGGTGTATGCAGATTATTCTATTGAGGTTGCCAACAGACGGCGAGCGTTCAGCGAAGTATGTACCATCCTCTACAGACATAACATACATTTCCAGCTAGCCTATCCCGCCACCCTGCGATTCCGCACGAGAGATGGCTCCTCGTATCCTTTACAGAGCCGGATGAGGCCATGGCACTGGTGAATACGGGTGACAGATCTCCTACCCAAGTTGCCAACAACAACTCGGATGCCAGTAGCCCTAAAGACCGCGAAGCAACTTCGGAAGGGGGGGGCTCGCAGGGTCCAACAGACTCTAGGGGTCAACCACTGGATTCGGGAAGACACTACAGGCTGCGATCAGATGACTCTGATCAATGGAGATTCACAGAGATTTACAACGCCCCGTAAAAGTCGCCAGCATGTATCCAGGAAAAAAGTGGGATGATGATCCACCTCATCATACCGGCACGATTCTCGAGCAAGGCTGGTTCCTAAGATTGATTAACTAGTTATATTGGACCTAGGGAGGATCCAAATGTTTTCAGGGGCTCACAGTGAGGTGGGGAGGGGGCTGGTTGTGAATGGGTGGGAGGCGTAGGAAGAAACTATGATGATTTGGGCAACTGGCTGACGGTTGGAATCATTTATCTCACGGAAAAGACGGTAATTTGCAGCCCAGAGTACTTGTTGATTTATGACTCAGCTAGTGATACTGCAAAGAGGGGAGGGGAATAACACCTGGGTAAAATGGAGTTGTTTGTTTGTTTGTTGCTCCTTCTTTTTCTCTTTAAGGGGTTTGGGAATAGCTGTGTGAATATACTATCAACAACCGGATACAGGCGGGCCTCCTGCGGCCTATCCTCAGAGCGGCATATGCCATGGAGGAAGAAAGAGAAGTCTGCATGACGATGAGGACCAGAAAGGTGGTGGGGAAGGGGAGGGTTTGCTTACTATGGAAAGGTTTGGGATAATGCAACATGCTGGATCAATGTATAGTGCCTACAAGTAGTATTCAAGCCCCTGCAGATTTAGGTGGTTTGATAAGATGCAAATAAGTTAGAGCCTTCAAACTGCAAACGAGAGTAGGATTTATTAACAGAAGCATAAATCTTACAAACCAAAAAGTTATGTTGCTCAGTTGAATTTTAATAAATTTTAAACATAAAAGTGTGGGTCAATTATTATTCAACCCCTAGGTTTAATATTTTGTGGAATAACCCTGTTTGCAATTACAGCTAATAATCGTCTTTTATAAGACCTGATCAGGCCGGCACAGGTCTCTGG
>JARQOC010000001.1:382104691-382148625 GCA_033576535.1 Allobates femoralis
TCCAAATAACCTCTTTAAGCATGGGAAATCTGAATAAACAAGGTATAATCCATTTTATTTTTTATGTTTGGATTTCTATGCAGGAATTTACAGTTTCATATGGTAAATTTGGACTTGTGAATACGGTGGTCACTGTATACAGATTGACCTCTCTTCACTAGTTTCTCATCTAGAATTTTCCATTTCCCAACATTGGTAAACCACAGTGCTGAGAATGACAGGCGAATAGTCTTTTGCAAGCATATCAGCAAGGACTGATGGTTTTAGTTAACATATAAAGAAAATTCTGGAATATTATTACAGTATATGTTTTCATGAAACCTTGGTAGAACACTAAGCTTATCATATACAGACAATGTCATAACCCTTCTAGCAATCCATAAAGATAAAGCTGTGTTGGTGGTCAAGGAGAATGAAGTTTCAAGGTAATAATAAACTTGTATTTGTACTCTCCAGTATTATTTATTAGCCATTTTTTTGACCAGTGGTGCACAACTTTTTTTTGGTCCATGGGACATTTCACAATGAACCTCTCTGAAGCGCTGAATTTTTTTTAAAGGGGTACTTATATGAACACATCAACAGAACTATTGTCAGTACAGTAAACATCAGAATCAAGTGTGAAGTATTTGAGAAGCATTTGGAGACTGTGAACACACCCAAACTTACACTGAATTTTTGGAGCAGAAACTCAACCAAATTCTCCACATAATCTCAAAACTATTGAAGATTATTCAACTTTATCACGAAGCTCAAAATGTTTTGCTACAGATCAAAACCACTGTCAGTATATGAATGCAGTGAGTGCAAGAACCACCATAAATACATGAATACAGTGCCAGAACCACCATCAGTGCATAAATGCAGCACTAGAATCACCATCAGTACATGAATTCAGCACCAGAACCACCATCAGTACATAAATGCAGCACCAAAACCACCATGAGTGCATAAATAATATGCCAGAACCACTATCATTGCATAAATACATCACCAGAACCACCGTTAATACAGGAATACAGTATAGTACAGTGTTATACCAGCATGTGGTTAACAATGGTAAGAGATTCGGTGAGCTGTTGTGACATATTTTCAAGTAAAAGAAAGACGACAGTCACCGGAGTGATTTCTTCATGCAGTGCAGCATTTATTGTGAGCAGGGTTATAATGTGCAGGGAGGGTTCGCAGGGAGGACTACGGCACCGTTTCATGCTATGCGCTTTTACGGGTCCAGGAACAATGGCAGCGTGAGATCCAGTTCTTCAAATAGGCGGAGCTCTGCACAGTAGTGCCACTGTCATTGGCGCGAAATGGTGCCATAGTCCTCCCTGCGAACCCTCCCAGCACAATGTAACCCTGCTCACAATAAATGCTGCACTGCATGAAGAAATTACTCTGGTGAGTCCAGTCTGTCTTTTACTTGAAATGATTGACATGTGTTTCTTCGGATTGAGCAACACCTGAGGTGGTTCCCACTGGGCATAGCATTGTTGGCTATAGCTGCTGTTAAAACATAGTGCCCCGGTTTTTCCTTCTTCAGTTTTATATGTTGTGACATCTTCCCTCATTGAAGTCGTTCCCATCTCTTGTCTGCAACCCTTTCCTAATAATATAGATGCCATGATTAGATTCCATGCCTAGAGCTCATCTTTACTTCTCTCTTCTCCGGCCTTCAGCAGCACTTCCCAACATTGTACCCTTAAAAATAAAAGTATAATTATACTGCCTTATAAATAAAACTATCTTCCAAAATAAATAATTGTCCCTCACTGTGTTACGTACACAAAATATCCCCCCACACTGCCCATCTCTGTAACATCCCCCACACTTTGCTCCTCTCCGTAATATCTACCACACTGCCCTCTCTATACTATTTCTCCACACTGCCCCTTTCTGTAATGTCTCCCACACTGCTCCTCTCTGTAATGTCTCCCCCACACTGATCCTCTCTGTAGTGTCCCCCCACATTGCCCTTCTTCGTAATCCCCCCCACACTGCCTCTCTTCATAATATGCCCCCCACACTGACTCTCTCCATGAGATCCCCCACACACTGCCCCTTTCTCTAATGTCCACCCACCCTGCCTCTCTCTATATCATCCACCACACACTGCTCTCATCCATAATATCCCCAAGATGCTTCACTTCTTCTTAATGTCTACCCCACACTACCTCACTCCATTGTGTCACCTCCATAGTGATCCTATCCTTAATGTCCTCCAAAGGCTACCCCTCTCTAAAATATCTCCCACATTGCCACATTATATACGGTTCCCCTTCACAATATCCCCCCCACCTCCAGTTGCCCCATGATGTGCACTCATTAAAACTAACACTAGTCCCTCCAATAGTAGTATATTTACTCTTCAGTTTCTCTTTAGCACTTACTGTTTCCTGCGTTGTCCATGCCCCACTGTGCTGTGGCAGCTGCAAAGGAAGCAGTGTCATTACGTCAGGGCGTGATGACCTCATCACATTGCTGCTGCACACTGAGGCAGGGGAAGATGAGCGCTTCTCTGCCCCTGCACTGAAGGGTCGAATACAGTTGAATACATGAAGATAATAACCAGAATCTCCTTCGGTGGGCCACATATGGCCCATACGCCATATGTTGTCCAGGCTTGTTTTAGACTAAAGCCTCATCACATTGCTGCTGCACACTGAGGCGGTGGATGATGAGCGCTTCTCTGCCCCTGCCCTGAAGGGTCTAATACACACAAATATAGTTGAATACATGAAGATGAGAACCAGAATCTCCTTGTTCTCTGCAGCCACACTACATCTTTCGGTGGGACACATATGGCCCATAGACCATATGTTGTACAGGCCTGTTTTAGACTAAAGCCTCATCACATTGCTGCTGCACACTGAGGCGGTGGATGATGAGCGCTTCTCTGCCCCTGCACTGAAGGGTCTAATACACACAAATATAGTTGAATACATGAAGATGAGAACCAGAATCTCCTTGTTCTCTGCAGCCACACTACATCCTTCGGTGGGACACATACGGCCCATTGACCATATGTTGTACAGGCCTGTTTTAGAATGAAGCTGTTGAAACCATCCACAATGATTACTGTATTCACTCTCTGTATAATTGATCTAGGATCACACCATATTTGGACTCTACCGATGTACATATCCGATGTGCATATAGACTAAACATATGCCAGCAGCGCCTTTTTGGCATTCCTTTGGCCCGAGCATGTTCTACTTTTGTCTTTAGTGAAGTATAAAATTGTATGCAATTGACTGCACTTTTCAATAAACTTTTTAATTAACTAAAATTGTTGTAAGTTTGGTTTTAATGAAAAGTTGAGAAATCATGCAGCAATAGTAGGTACTGCTAGAATTGTGGTGGCAGAGAATTCGGTGTTTGCTGATATTCTGGATAACTGCAGTAATTACGTATCTGATTGCCTGTATATGTCTCATGAACTTCCATTGTCAGCAGGTCTTCATGAATATTAGTAGTATACACTGCCCATGTGCAAAGTCATAAACATTGTGATGGAGAACATGGTGTCCAGTATTCTCCATCGTCTCAATTTTTGGCTTTTTTTATCTTCTTTATGAGACTAGACTAAGTCATGTGTAAACATCAGGTTTAGAAATAGATTTTTCTTCTTTAAGAGGACAGGAATAAAGGAGGACATTGTTTTTGACTCAGCATCTCTAGACTGGTCTGCTGCCCAGAGCGAGCTGTTCAGTGTAGCACTTCTTAGTGTTTTGGTGTCCAAAGCATCTGCTTTTGTGCAGTTATTTCAGAAAGGCGGTTAGTAATTAATTGAATTAAAAGACAAATTAAAATGCTCCGCACACTTCACAGGGATTGCTGGCGAAATGACTGTGGGAATATTATTAGTGTAGTGCTTTGTCATATGGTTCATATTATGTGCTATACCACTGCAACATAGTAAAAAAAAATATAAAAAAAAAAAATATATACCGTATATACTCGTGTATAAGCCGACCCGTGTATAAGCCGACCCCCCTACTTTTGCCCCAAAACCTGGGAAAATCTATTGACTTGTGTATAAGCCGAGGGTGGACCCCAGCACAAGTATACAGCCCCCAGCAGTGTGGTATACACCAGTCCCAGAGGTAGATACAGCAGCCCCAGTGGTAGTATACACGCAGCCCCAGTAGTATATACAGCCCCAGTGGTATATACAGCCCCAGTGGTAGTATAGACGCAGCCCTAGTAGTATATACAGCCCCAGTGGTAGTATATACAGCCCCAGTGGTAGTATACAGGGCCCCAGAGTTATATACAGCCCCAGTGGTAGTATATACAGCCCCAGTGGTAGTATATACAGCCCCAGTGGTAGTATACAGGGCCCCAAAGGTATATACAGCCCCAGTGGTAGTATATACAGCCCCAGTGGTAGTATATACAGCCCCAGTGGTAGTATACAGGGCCCCAGCAGTATATACAGCCCTAGTAGTATATACAGCCCCAGTGGTAGTATATACAGCCCCAGTGGTAGTATACAGGGCCCCAGAGGTATATACAGCCCCAGTGGTAGTATATACAGCCCCAGTGGTAGTATACAGGGCCCCAGCAGTATATACAGCCCTAGTGGTTTATACAGCCCCAGTGGTAGTATATACAGCCACAGTGGTAGTATACAGGGCCCCAGAGGTATATAGCAGCCCCAGCGGTAGTATACAGGCAGCCCCAGTAATGCAGGGCCCCCCCCAGCGTCTCTCCGGTCACCTGTAAAGGAAACTATACTTATCACAGTGCTCTGTCCACGCCCGCTCGCAGCTGCCGACCGCGATCCTCCATCTTGCGTCTTCTTTCTTCCTGTTTCCTGTGCTCGTCGCAGGGAATGACGTCATTGCCCGCGACGAGCACAGAAACAGGAAGAAGACGCAAGATGGAGGATCGCGGTGACCGGAGAGACGCTGGGGGGGCCCTGCATTACTGGGGATGCGGGGGCTGCTGTATACCGATGTATACATCGGTATGTACCGATATATACATCGGTATACAGCACTGACTCGCGTATAAGCCGAGGGGGGTACTTTTCAGCCCAATTTTTGGGCTGAAAAACTCGGCTTATACGCGAGTATATACGGTATATTGATTTTTTCTTTAGTTGTGAAATGTTAACTGTTGCATTTCTGAAGAATAATTATTTAGTGTCCAAGTATGTCTCCTGATCTAAACCTAACCAAATCAGCTATAGGGATTTTTAAAGAGACAAGTTGAGTGGCACTCTCCATTCAGCATTCAGGCTTTAAAGAGGTTATTCTTGAAGAAGGGAAAGCTACATACCGTATATACTCGTGTATAAGCCGACCCCCCTACTTTTGCCCCCAAAACCCGGGAAAACCTATTGATTCGTGTATAAGCCGAGGGTGGACCCCAGCACAGGTATACAGCCCCCAGCAGTGTGGTATACTGCAACCCCAGAGGTATACAGCAGCAGCCCCAGTGGTAGTATACAGCAGTCCCACAGGTATATACAGCCCCAGTGGTAGTATCCAGCAGCCCCAGAGGTATATACAGCCCTAGTGTAGTATACAGCAGCCCCAGAGGTATATACAGCCCCAGTGTAGTATACAGCAGCCCCAGAGGTATATACAGCCCCAGTGGTAGTATACAGCAGCCCCAGAGGTATATACAGCCCCAGTGGTAGTATACAGCAGCCCCAGAGGTATATACAGCCCCAGTGTAGTATACAGCAGCCCTAGAGGTATATACAGCCCCAGTGGTAGTATACAGCAGCCCCACAGGTATATACAGCCCCAGTGGTAGTATCCAGCAGCCCCGGAGGTATATACAGCCCCAGTGTAGTATACGGCAGCCCCAGAGGTATATACAGCCCCAGTGGTAGTATACAGCCCCCCCCTCCTTATCATGTCCCCCCCGGGCTGCGGCAGCTGTCAAAATAACAAACACTTTATACATCACCTTCCGGCGCAGCTACTCCGCTCCTCCGGTCCTCCGCTCCTCCACTCGCCGGCTGCTTCTTCTTCTTGTGCCGACTTCAGTGACCGCGTGCAGGAAATGACGTCATCTCCTGCGCCCGGTCACATGACACCGGCACAAGCAGGAAGAAGAAGCCGGCGAGCGGAGGACCGGAGGAGCGGTGTAGCTGCGCCGGAAGGTGATGTATAAAGTGTTTGTTATTTTGACAGCTGCCGCAGCCTGGGGGGGAACATGATAAGGGGGGGGGGGCTGTTTATTACTCTGGGGGACCCATATTAAGGAGGGGGGGCTGTGTAGTGCAATATGCACGGCATCCCCCCGCCGCTGATGACGGGGGGATGCCGTGCATATTCATTGCACTAATGAGGCGGCCCACGTGACCGCCTGCGGTCACTGCGGCCCCCTCCTGCCTGCTCCAGCCCCCGGTCACAGCCCCCCCCCACAGCATACCGTATGACCCGTGTATAAGCCGAGGGGGGGACTTTTCAGCCCAATTTTTGGGCTGAAAAACTCGGCTTATACACGAGTATATACGGTAATTAACCTCACTTTCATGTTGTGAGTTAAAAAATATTTTATGAAACTGAGTCTTGTCAAAATGTAGAAAATTGTCTGTATTCTATGACATTGATGAAAATCAAACTTTTCAAAGAAGGTGCCCTCATTTATGCTGAGCAATGTATACACTCCAAAATTAGAGAACAATGTATGATGACTTGATTTTTTTCAGACAGAATGTAATCTACATTGACCAACATTTGGCGGTATTTGTGTAAGGAGTACATCATGTCACTAGAACTGTGTTTACCAAAATAACCAAAGTTTATCAACTTAAAACCTTTATTTTACACAAAATGTGATGATCATAAATAGAGAACAGCAATGATTGTAGCACAGAGAAATATTAAAACTACATTTTGTGAAGGTTACAACAGTCACCAATCAGTAGGGAGTGTACAGGCCTTTGCTTTGAATGACTTCAGCACATCGGCAGCCACAGGACATCACTAGTCTCTCACACTGCTCTGGTGTGATTTTGGACCACTCTTCTTCCAGTCTCTTCCACAGTTCTGTGACTGTTGTAGGTTTCCTTGCCATAATTTGTCACCAAGGATCTTCCAGAGGTTTCCTATTGGGGTTAGGTCAGGACACTGGGCTGGCCATTTCAGTATTTCAATGATTTCTATTTCAAGGAACTGCTGTATCCATTTAGCTGTGTCCCAGGGGACATTGTCCTGCATGAAAATTGCTGGCTGATTGAAGACTGAAAGCAAGTAAGGAATGACGTGTTGTTGAGAAGAAGGTTCTGATACACACACTCACTCTGCCATGTAACTGTATGAGAGATCCAAACCCTGCAGCAGAAAACATTCCCCAAACTATGACACTTCCTCCACCACCTTTCACTGACTTCTTTACACTTTGAATTTAATTCTTCCCCAGTTTGTCGATGAACATAATGTTTTCCATCAAACCCAAATAAATGAAACTTACTTTCATCATTAAAATGAACTGTGGACCACTTCTCCTCTGTTCACTAACATGTCACTTACCAAAGGGGAGTCACACCTTTTGATTCTTTCTGCTAATGAGAGGTTTGGTCACTGCAGAGTGGGCTTTCAGGCCAAATGCTCTTAAACATCATGACACTGTATGAAGAGACAGATTCTTACCCTTTTCAGTGCTTAACTAGCAAGCTATGGTAGCTGCAGTGTTGAAACTATTACCCATGGAGATTCTTTGCATTATCCTGTCCTCTCTTGCTTTTGTCTTTTGAGGGCAACCAGCCTTCTTGGGGCACTTGAAAGAGTTTGATGTTGTAAAGATGCAATAACAGACTTGGAGCGACCAACGTCTGTTGCTGTGTTTGGTAGAGTGACCCATTTGGCCTTCATCTGGACAACCTGATGCCGGAAGGTTTCAGTCACTATGGAACAGCACACCATTTTTTCAAAGTGAGTGCAAACTGGAAAGTTAGGCTGCCAGTTAAATATGGTTTGTCAGATAATTAAGGAAATTAGTACCAGGTTCCAGACTAACACCAATCACTTGCAGGTATCTGAAAGTGTTCCTTAATTTTGATCAGTGTTCTTTTTCATTTATCTCATTTGCATTTTTATTCTGTGCTTTAGAATATATTAAGTTTATGAAATAGTCTTAAAATACTGCTAATTTACTCATGTTAGGATATTGTCACGCTGGGTGTGGGGAGACACCCAGCGCTGGATGACGACAGGGGGGGAAAGGAGACCCTGTTGCTAAGGGCAAAAAAGGGAGATGGTGACCCCTAGATAAACTAGCGCTGGCACCTGGCTCCCCTAACGTCACTATACAGTTTCCGCAACTGTCGCCGCCAGGATACCTATTCCCTGAATGACCTTGAACTACAACTAAATAAGGATCAAAGCAGGTAAACACTAGTCAACCCGGCTACCAACTAAAGATAAACACAAGGGAAACAAAGACGGAAGGGAAGAAACACTTAGGGGCCTTTCACACTTGTGTTTTTTTCCTGATCTGGAAGATCAGGAAAAAACCTGATTCTTACAGGATTCATTTTTTTGCCCATTCACTTTAATGATTTCAGGTAGAATCTTGTTGCTTCAGGTTTTTTCCTGAAATCATTAAAGTGAATGGGCAAAAAAATGAATCCTGTAAGAATCAGGTTTTTTCCTGATCTTCCAGATCAGGAAAAAAACGCAAGTGTGAAAGGCCCCTTAGCTTGAGAAGATCCACACAGCAATTCAACAGAAACTCCATGATACACTGCTGAACTGAAAAGCTTCCTCCAAACACCTGACAAGCTATCACCAGCAGTGCATCCTGGGTGTCAAGGAGAATATATAGACAGCTCAAGGTAAGGGATCAGCTGGGTCCTAGTGACCTCTAAGTTTCACTAAAAGGGAAATACTTGTTATAGCGACAGAGAATTTTCATTAGGATTTGGACTGTTTGGCCAAATGCTGGGACCTTCTGCGAGTGGCCTCTACAGTCTCATCTGTGCCTCATGACACACCCGTGACAGATATTTCCACATAGGGCAACACAATGACCTTAACATTAGGGAATTTGAGTGTTCTCTAATTTTAATCACCAGTATAATATCAATCATTTGTGATTTCCATAATTCCACATTTTTTTAATGATGGTGTTGTAATTATGTGAGAGTATCTAACAGAGCTCTGGACAGCTAGATACTCGCCACATACAACAACAAAATTGAAAAGTTATGGAATTATGGAAATCACAGGATTTATAAACTTGTTACTGATATTCAAATTATGAAAAAAAAACTAGAAATACACATGCTTGCACGCTTTGGCATACTATCACTGATGTTATTAATGGTTGTCTAAGGAATGTTCTGGCACACTGATTTCACTTGAACAGGCAAATAAAAATCCCCTGCTGGCAGCTTTCTTTGTAATTGCTGACCAGTGACGTCCCAGATGTGTTGAATGCAGCTGCCATTGGTAACAAGTTTAGGCCATACAGGCTGCTCACAATAGCATGAGCAAGATGTGGTCTGGTGATGTCATGTCAAAAAATGGCACCTGGGACACTTTGGAGAAATGGCCTTCCTCTCGTGCCACAACCAAATCAATATAACACCAAACTGGTGGTATACTCCAAATGAAGACCACTACTGTGTACAATATGCCACCCCACATCATAATTCCAGCAATGGAACCGGTATGATGTTCCCTAATGAGGGAGGGCTCATTCAAGGCGTTGTCCATGTGGTTCCAATACCAATCTCTGCCTAACATTACATCCAAGACAAAAGTGGGATTCCCTCCATTCCACCATTCATTGCTGTCTTGCTGTACATGATAGTCTTTGAAAATGGTTGTGTGAGGTCAACATCTGCACCTAGACATCTGGCTTGTAACACATATCCTACAAATGCCTTATGATGGTGTCACAATGGTCTCTCTTACCTGGATCTTGTGACTGGTTTTGGACCTGTGTCTAATGTCTTTATTGAGAATTCATATTAAACCTGTTTCTTTCCTTTGGGAGTTGAGGAGTTAATATCAGTCTCTGCTGCTAGCAAACTAGCTAGGTGTCGTGTCAAGGTGTGGACCCTGTGATTACTTCCATCTCCTTTATATGGTCGCATAGTTCCAGCATGCCTTGCTGGTGATTGAATATTTCTGGCCAAACTTCCTGAGATGAAGGTGTGTTTCTGCAAAGCTGACTACTGCTAAGCCGTCTGCTGTCAAGGAGCGTGGCACCAGGTGTGAAGTTGCCTGTGAACTTTCCTGTCTGTCTCCTCTTCCTCTTGTCTTGTTTATTGCAGTGGTTGGCACTAGTCTCCCGTCGGACATTCACTGTTGAGGGCTAATATCAGGGCCAGCGAGGGCCCAGGTATCCTGCTCGGCGACGAGTTAAAAGAACTTGTACAGGGATGGTAGGGAGATCAGAGCACAGTCACAGTTGAGTGAAGGAGGTCACCTCACCCTCATTCCCTATGAGCAGGGCCCTCTGCTGTATTTGTCCCCCCACCCCGATTTACGTTTTGTGTAGTGCGCCGAGTATCATTGGTCTGTACGCCACTGTCACGCACGGTAGCTGGACACCCCCTGTGTCCAGTGATAGATGGTTTGTATAGACACTTTTGCACATTAGGTTTGGTATGTGATGTCCAATTTCACTTGCAGTACAGAATGGATCAGTTATGTAACCAGTGATATGGCCATTTCTCCAAAGTGTTCAAGAAGTTGTTTTTCCACACGGCAGCACCAGGCTGTATGTTGTTTGTGCTATTGAGCAGTCTGCGTGGCCTGAACATACTGCCATGGCCTGGTGTAAGTGCTGGTATTTCTGTCGGTAGTGGTCATACTCGAGTCTGAATAAATCAAGGCATTTTGAAAATGTTGTTATCACTAACATGTGTACTGATAACCAGAATTCTGTGTTATAGATATAAAAATGATTGTTTGTATTATTAATATTTTTACCGTTGAGGAGTATAAAAAATTATTACAATACATAGACATGGCTATTTTATATTCAGGATATTGGAAATGGAGCTTTAGTTAACTTTACAGGCATGTGCATGTCCAAATACGTGACCTAACTATACACATATGAGTGAGGCATAAAGATGATATTTATTCACATATACTGAAAGTAACTTACACTTGAAGCTTCGGAAGTGTTTGGTAAATCTCACTATAATGGTAATTATGTCAAAGTATTCCCTTGCTCATACTTAGTGCAGATTGCCCTGAAATGCAGTGACCATAAAAACAATAGATATAATGCTGCATATACAGGATGATGTGTCACTTCCCATTTCCACTTCCTACCCGTGGCATATAACAATAACAACACGTGGGAAACATGTCTCCTGTCTGAGCAGAGGAGATTGTATTGTGTTCCAATGATGGGCCGATGGGGGTCAGCTTTTTAATACAATCACTTCTTGTAGTGTAAGGAAGGCTCTATGATCCTGATGGAAGAACTATTTCTGGGCTCAGAGTTGTGATGTCAAGTTCTCTTCAAAGTCAGCAGAACACAGTATGACGTGTCATCTGCAAATGGGTTCTTACCAGTCTGATGGCTAATTGGTCAAGAAGTAGACATTAAACTCAGTGACTGAATCATTATCTGATTCATTGGAGCATGTTGAGCTGAGACATAGCCTGAGGCTGCAGGTCATGAGTCTATCATCAACTCACCAGTAATGTCTCATCTGTCAATAGTGAGAGCGGTTTTATCAAATTAGATCATTTTGCATATATAGATCACCTACAGAATGTTTATGAGTAAAAGGGGACCTGTCACCAGATTAAAAGTAGCCACTTCTTTCTATTATTTGATTCTCGCTGCTTCCCTGAGTATTCTGTTTTTTATTATTACCTTTTTTTTTCTATATCCACTCTATAGTTTCGGCCCTCTGTTATATACACACCTTCCAGCGGCTTCACCTTTTTGCTCTTGCTATCTTGACTGTAACTTCTGACTGACTGACTGGAAGTCAGAAGTTATACATCTCAAGGTGCCAATACATCTCTATGAGAGCCAGAACGTAGACCAAAATAAGACTTCCATAGAGTTGCATTGAAGAGTGACCTCCGGTGTGCTCCATGAAACACTGAAGCTGCCGGCAGGTCACAAATAGAGATGAGGGAACCCTTCAAGGTTCGGTTACAGTTGCCGAACTTCCCGATGTTGAGCAAACGTGTTTGGGTTCAGAATTTGAGTGCTTTTCATTTGCAAAGCACTTGAGCGAGCATTACTGTGGTTGGTTACAGTTGGTTCTTGGCCCAGTGTTCGATCAGCTCAGACTTAACTTAAAAGCACAGTTTTGCGGGGTAGTGTGTGTGCAAAAATAATTTGAGAAACAAACCTGCCCTCTTAGCCTCGGAAGTGTTTTACTTATGGCTAGCTGTATGTAGGTGGAGAGCTGAACTGCCAATCAGTGACTTACATTGAGGTTCGGGTAAAGTTCGGGGTCACGAACAGTGCACTTAAGGTACCGTCACACACGGCAATTTTGCTAGGCCATTTCACTGGCAATTTGCTGGTTGCAGTGAAATCATGGACACATTGTTCCATTTGTACACGGCAACAAAATAGAACAATGTGTCCGTGATTTCACTGCAACCAGCAAATTGCCAGTGAAATTGCATGCAATATTGTGTCGTGTAATGGTACCTTAAAACGTGTGGCTGCACCACCCTAACCTGAACTGCAAAAGGTTTGATCATCACTAGTCACGAATCGCAGGAGACCAACCGGAGCAAGCAAGAGACTTACATTTAAAGCACCGCTACAGAGGTGAAATCAAAACAATCAAATCAAAGGAGTGGTGCTTTAAGCATGTGTTTTGTGGGTTAAAAAAATAATTGTCAGCAAAACCTGCCTAATATGTATTGGCTTCATGTTATTATCGCAAACCCTTCAACACTTAGGGTACCTTTACACGCCACTACAGCATGGTGGAAACAACCGGGTGCTTCACGTGCACGAGCACGCACCAACGGATACAAACGGTACCCGCACCGCCTTTACACGCCGCTACAAGTGCTCTACAGAAGGTTGAATCTATCTCTGGATGCACTGCCGGGTGCCTCAAGTTACCTTCTGAAAAGCACCTTCCCTCATTTACACGCCGCTACAGAGGGTAATATGGGAGGACCTGGTGCAGCAGGGACAACACATAGGCGTGCCAGAATTGTGGATTACGAGAATTTCGTACGCTGATAGGACAAAGCAATAGCATCATGATTGGCCAGCCAGCGCAGGAGGCTGACTAATACATGACGCTCGAGCAATTGTGTAGTGTGACTGGTCAGTTCCTTAAATATGCCGCCCTATGCAGCGACAACCAATCGTAACGCAGGAGCTTCCACCAATGATCGCTGAAGAGGTGCGGTTTCCCGGAGGCTGTGTCACGCCCCGGGGAGTTATCTAGGTGACGAATAAACCTTACCCTACCGTATTTACACGCCGTTACCACCAGGTTGAAATCAACTTGTTTTAGAGCTTGGCTCTGAAACAGGTGCCGCAAGTGACGGGTGGAAACAACCTACTTTACACGCCACTACCTTGGGTTGATTTGGCGGTGCAAGATACATTTGTCTCATCAACCCGGTTGTTTCCACCATGCTGTAGTGGCGTGTAAAGGTACAGGTACCCTTAGGGATGGTGATGTAACTAGAACAGGTGCAGGGGTTTCAATCACACCTGAGCCCTGAAAGTCCTTTTGGCCTCAAAAAAAGACTATTGCTATTAAAGATTTGCAATAATTGGGGGCCACCTTGGCGCTTTCGTATCAAGGCCCTTGAGCTTTAAGATACACCACTGCTTATGACTATGCCAAAATAATCCCATCTACCGTATATACTCGTGTATAAGCCGACCCGTGTATAAGCCGACCCCCCTACTTTTGCCCCCAAAAACTGGGAAAACTTATTGACTCGCGTATAAGCCGAGGGTGGACTCCAGCACAGGTATACAACCCCCAGCAGTAAGGTATACAGGCCCCCCCAGTGGTATACAGCAGGCCCCCAGGCGTATAAGCAGGCCCCCAGGGGTATACAGCAGGCCCCCAGGGGTATTCAGCAGGCCCCCGGGGGTATCAGCAGGCCCCCGGGGGTATCAGCAGGCCCTCGGGGGTATCAGCAGGCCCCTGGGGGTATCAGCAGGCCCCCGGGGGTATCAGCAGGCCCCCAGGCATATAAGCAGGCTCCCAGGGGTATTCAGCAGGCCCCAGGGGTATCAGCAGGCCCCAGGGGTATCAACAGGCCCCCAGGGGTATACAGCAGGCCCCCAGGGGTATACAGCAGGCCCCATGGGTATCAGCAGGCCCCCAGGGGTATCAGCAGGCCCCCAGGGGTATAAGCAGGCCCCCAGGGGTATTCAGCAGGCCCCAGGGGTATCAGCAGGCCCCAGGGGTATCAACAGGCCCCCAGGGGTATACAGCAGGCCCCCATGGGTATCAGCAGGCCCCCAGGGGTATCAGCAGGCCCCCAGGGGTATACAGCAGGCCCCCAGGGGTATTCAGCAGGCCCCCAGGGGTATCAGCAGGCCCCCAGGGGTATCAGCAGGCCCCCGGGGGTATCAGCAGGCCCCCGGGGGATTATACAGCAGGCCCCCGGGGGTTTATACAGCAGGCCCCCGGGGGTTTATACAGCGCCCCCGGCAGTGGTATACAGCCCCCCCGCCTAGTACCGGGCCCCCATGCTGCGGCTGTCACGCTGGGAGTGGGGAAGACACCCAGCGTAGGATAACGACGGGGGGGGGAATAAGGGGTCCCTACTGCTAAGGGCACAAGAAGGAGACGGTGACCCCTAGACTTACTAGGGCTGACCCTGTCTGCCCTTACGTCCCTATACAGTCTCCGCAACTGTCGCCGACCACGAACCTCGTCCCTCTCTGATCCTAGCACTACCTTATCTAAGGATCAGATGGAGAGGTGCACTAGACCCCTCCACTATTAACTAAAGACAAACACCAGGGAAGACAGACATTTGGGGAAAGGAAACACTTATCTTTCAGCAGACCACAGCAAGCTCACAACCTCAGCTTCTGCTGGAGCCAGGATAAAGAGTCCACAAGGAAATATCACCTGCACTGAGGAAAGGTAATGAACCTCCTTATAAAGGTGGAAGGAATCTGCTGGGTCCTAGTGACCTACAACATTGGTGGATAAAACCAGACCGAGCACAAGACCTCCACAGCCGTCTCCCTATAATAGAGAGATCTCATCACACCTTCTCTCCATCTACACAGAAGGTGAATGCCCCTGAAAGAGACGGACCATCCTCCACCATTATGGCTGGTGGGCCAAACGCTGGGATCGTCTGCGCGTGGCCTCCACCCTGTCATCCGTGCCACCCGTGACAGTACCCCCCCTTCTACGAGTGGCCCCCGGACACTCAGGACCAGGCTTATCCGGATGGGAACGGTGAAAAGCGCGGACCAGCCTAGCGGCGGACACCTCCGACGCCGGCACCCACATCCGCTCCTCAGGACCGTACCCCCTCCAGTGCACCAAATACTGAAGAGAACGGCGCGACATGCGAGAATCAACCACCCTCGAGATCTCGAATTCCAAATTCCCCGCCACACAGATGGGCTCAGGAGGCAAAGGAGATGGGTCAGACGACGGCACATACGGCTTGAGGAGCGACCTATGAAACACATTGTGAATCTTAAGAGCAGGAGGCAACGCAAGACGAAACGCTACGGGATTGATAACGGCGGTTATCTTATAGGGGCCAATAAACCTGGGCCCCAACTTCCAAGAGGGCACCTTCAACTTCACATTCTTGGTAGACAACCACACGTAGTCATTCACACATAGGTCCGGACCTGGCGCACGCTTTCTGTCAGCCATACGTTTGTACCTGTCACCTAAGAGCTTCAAGCTACTCTGTACACCCCGCCAAACCGAGGAGAGGGACGAGGTAAAACGGTCCTCCTCAGGAACTCCAGAAGGACTCGTACCACTAAAAGTACCAAACTGAGGATGAAACCCATATGCACCGAAGAACGGTGACTTGCCAGTGGACTCCTGAAGACGATTATTAAGGGCAAATTCGGCTAAGGGCAAATAACTTGCCCAAGTCTCCTGATGGTCAGAGACAAAACACCTCAGGTAAGTCTCCAAGTTCTGATTCACACGTTCGGTTTGACCATTAGACTGAGGATGAAAAGCAGAAGAAAAGGACAACGTAATCCCCAAACGTGTACAAAAAGCCTTCCAAAACTTGGAGACAAACTGAGTACCGCGATCAGAAACCACATCGGAGGGAACCCCATGAAGCTTCACAATCTCACTTACAAACACCTGTGCCAGAGTCCGAGCATTAGGAAGTGCGGGCAGTGCCACAAAGCGAACCATCTTACTGAATCTATCTACTACTACCAGTACCACCGTCTTGCCCGCAGACGCCGGAAGATCGGTGATAAAATCCATTGACAAATGTGTCCATGGCTTCTCAGGAATAGACAATGGCATGAGAGACCCAGATGGACGGGTATGCGGAACCTTAGCGCGTGCACACACACTACAGGCGGATACGAATTCCGCTACGTCCTTCCTCAACCCCGGCCACCAAAAGCGTCGAGACAAGAGATCGAAGGTGGCCCTGCCGCCCGGATGCCCTGCCAGCACAGAGTCGTGATGCTCTGACAGCACCCTGAGACGCAAAGGGAACGGCACAAAAAGCCTCCCAGAAGGACAGGAGGCAGGGGCGCCCCCCTGAACCTTCAACACCTCCCCCTCTAGATCAGGACAAAGAGCAGAAACAACCACCCCCTCCTGCAAGATGGGAACGGGACACTCATGAGTACTACCACCCGGAAAACTACGTGACAATGCATCCGCCTTCACATTCTGAACCCCCGGACGGTAGGTGACGGTAAAATTAAATCTCGTAAAAAACAAAGACCACCTGGCCTGCCGGGGATTGAGACGCCTGGCGGACTCAAGGTAAGACAGGTTCTTATGGTCGGTAATAACCGTGACAGGATGGACAGCCCCCTCCAGCCAGTGCCGCCATTCCTCAAAAGCCAATTTAATAGCCAATAGCTCCCTATTACCTACATCATAATTCCTCTCGGCCGACGACAACTTCTTGGAGAAGAACGCGCAGGGCACCCATCGTCCAGGCGAAGGGCCTTGCGACAACACAGCCCCCACCCCCACCTCAGACGCATCCACCTCTACAATAAAGGGCTGAGAAAGATCGGGCTGGCAAAGGACAGGCGCGGAAGCAAAACAACGCTTCAGGGAGGAGAAAGCCTGGCGAGCCGAATCAGACCATTCAGAAAAATCCGTCCCCTTCCTAGTCATGTCCGTAAGAGGCGTCACAAGTACCGAATAGTTTTTAATAAATTTACGGTAAAAATTGGTAAACCCCAAAAAAACGTTGCAAAGCCCGTAGATTGTCCGGCTGTTCCCAGTCCAGCACCGCCCGGACCTTTTCCGGATCCATCCGGAAACCCATCGGCGACAAGAGGTACCCCAAAAAACGAACCTCCTGAACGGCGAAAACACATTTCTCGAGTTTAGCGTACAGTTTGTTGTCCCGTAAGACCTGCAACACCTGTTTGACATGGGACTGATGCGTCTCCATATCGGGAGAATAGATCAAGATATCGTCCAAGTAAACAACTACAAATCTACCCACCAAATGATGGAAAATATCATTGACGAAATGTTGGAAGACCGCAGGGGCGTTAGTGAGCCCGAACGGCATCACGAGACTTTCAAAATGGCCGTCCGGGGTATTAAACGCAGTTTTCCATTCATCCCCCTCTCTGACCCTAATCAGGTTGTAGGCCCCCCTCAAATCCAACTTGGAGAACCATTTGGCACCCACAACCTGACTAAACAAATCGGGGATCAGAGGGAGGGGGTATGGATCACGGACAGTAATCCGATTCAATTCCCGGAAATCCAAACAAGGACGGAGGCCCCCATCCTTCTTTTTCACAAAAAAGAAACCAGCCGCAACCGGCGACGTGGAGGGCCTGATGTGGCCCGTCTCCAGACTCTCGGAAATGAAATCCTTCATTGCTTGTCTTTCAGGACCGGATATAGTAAACATCCTAGCTTTGGGCAGTTTAGCTCCGGGAACGAGGTTGATAGGGCAATCATATGCCCGATGAGGGGGCAAGTCTCGGCACCCCTTCTCTGAGAACACATCCTCATACTCTGATAGGAATGGGGGCAGAGATGCAGCAGATACCACCGACAAGGATGTAGCCAAACAATTCTCAGAACAAAAATCACTCCATTCCACAATGTCCCGGGACTGCCAATCTACTACGGGATTATGTTTAATCAACCATGGCAAGCCCAGGACAATGGGAGCGGGGAGACCGTCTAGAACATAGCAAGATATCGTCTCCTGATGTTGGGGTCCAACCGTCAACTTAATGTCATGTACGATATGCGTGAGACAACCCTGAGCAAGAGGTGCTGAGTCGATGGCATAGATACGGATGGGGCGAGACAATATAAACAGCGGTTAAGCCCATGAGTGTGTACAAATCGAGCATCCACCATGCTGCATAGGTTCCTCCCCCCTCGGGAGAAATGACTCACCCTCCGTGTGACCACCCGGCAACAAGGAACCACCACGAGAAGGGCTCCCAGTTGCTGGAGGTCTACCCCTCCGCTCCTGGAGGCGTCTATCCATACGAATAGCCAACGACATAGCCGCCTCCAGGGACGGAGGGGTCTCATACACTGCCAGGGCATCCTTCAGCCTTTCTGAAAGACCCTGGCAAAAATGACTCCTGAGAGCCGGATCGTTCCACTTCGTGTCCATAGCCCACCTGCGGAACTCAGAACAATATGATTCCGCCGACCGAGTCCCCTGGTGGAGATGGCGCAATTTGGATTCAGCCAAAGAGACACGGTCAGGGTCATCATATATGAGGCCTAGGGCGTCAAAAAATCCATCCACAGACTGGAGACAAGTAGAGTCCTGTGGCAAAGAGAAAGCCCAGGATTGGGGATCCCCCTGCAGCAATGATATAATGATTCCTACACGCTGCTGCTCATCACCAGTGGAATACGGCCTAAGCCTAAAGTATAATTTACAAGCCTCTTTGAACACGGTAAATTTATCTCTGCCTCCTGAAAACCTGTCAGGGAGGGCAACCTTAGGTTCCGGTCTGGCCGGACCCACTGCTTGATTCCCCAAGACACCATTTTGCGGTTGTGGTCCCTGCAGAGCCGACCGAAGGTCCGCAACCTCCAAAGACAAGGTCTGCAGCTGCTGGGCCAAAACCGACACAGGATCCATAAGGAAAGGAAGAAAAATCGGATCCTCCCCTTTCCTTCACTTACAGTTATGGCAGGTGATAATGTCACGCTGGGAGTGGGGAAGACACCCAGCGTAGGATAACGACGGGGGGGGGAATAAGGGGTCCCTACTGCTAAGGGCACAAGAAGGAGACGGTGACCCCTAGACTTACTAGGGCTGACCCTGTCTGCCCTTACGTCCCTATACAGTCTCCGCAACTGTCGCCGACCACGAACCTCGTCCCTCTCTGATCCTAGCACTACCTTATCTAAGGATCAGATGGAGAGGTGCACTAGACCCCTCCACTATTAACTAAAGACAAACACCAGGGAAGACAGACATTTGGGGAAAGGAAACACTTATCTTTCAGCAGACCACAGCAAGCTCACAACCTCAGCTTCTGCTGGAGCCAGGATAAAGAGTCCACAAGGAAATATCACCTGCACTGAGGAAAGGTAATGAACCTCCTTATAAAGGTGGAAGGAATCTGCTGGGTCCTAGTGACCTACAACATTGGTGGATAAAACCAGACCGAGCACAAGACCTCCACAGCCGTCTCCCTATAATAGAGAGATCTCATCACACCTTCTCTCCATCTACACAGAAGGTGAATGCCCCCTGAAAGAGACGGACCATCCTCCACCATTATGGCTGGTGGGCCAAACGCTGGGATCGTCTGCGCGTGGCCTCCACCCTGTCATCCGTGCCACCCGTGACAGCGGCACAGCATACAGTAGTTCATACATCACCATCTCCTGCAGCGCGCGCTTCCTCCATCTCCCGCCCGGCTTGTTGCTGTAGTGTCATGTGACGCGCCAGTCACATGACACTACAGGAAGATGCCGGCTGGGACATGGAGGAGCCGCACGCTGCAGGGAGAGATGGTAATGTATGAACTACTGTATGCTGTGCCGCAGCATGGGGGCCCGGTACTAGGCGGGGGGGCTGTATACCACTGCCGGGGGCCGCCAGGGGCTGTGTCCGGCAATATGCACTGCATCCCCTTGCCGGGGATGGACAGGGGGATGCGTGCATATCAATGAGCCGGGCCCACGTGACCGCGCGGTGTCACTGTAGCCCCCTCCTGCCTCCTCCTACCCCCAGTCAGAGCCCCCGTCCCCGTCACACTCAGCACACACATGTATATACTCGCGTATAAGCCGAGGGGGGACTTTTCAGCCCAATTTTTGGGCTGAAAAAGTCGGCTTATACACGAGTATATACGGTAAATTTAACTAATCTCCATTTAAGATCAAATCATGGTTTAAGTCTAAAAAAGCATGAAAAACTGTGCCAAAGTGGCTTGATCTGAATGTGGTCTTATCGCGTACGTCCTCTATAGCCCTGAATCAGATGCCTAATGCTTGAATTATTGTTGTATATCATCATTGCAGTTGAAATACTAACTCCTAGTAATAGTGAGCGGAGTGACTTGGGTCCTCAGACTCTAAATGAGAGTGTTGGTATCTGGAGACTGCGGGGTCAGGGTGCTGGTGAATTTGTCTAGTGTTTTGCTCAGGGTCAGGATAGGGTGCTGACAAGGTCTTGCTTGTGTTAAATAGTAATATGAGACTCTTGAAACCTATGTGCAGTCAGCCATAGCTAGCTCATGGCCTGGCCTCAGGAAGGGTTTTATATTTCTACGATATGTCATTAGTGAGCTCCAAGTTTGTGTCTCCAAAAGAAGAAATCACTGAGTGACTACTAAACATACATCACTTAAAGAAAGGTATTGGTTCTGTATCTCATTCTATTGTGTCAGTCTATATTCATTTACCTTTTTATCTAGACTCGAATGACCTTTGATTCTCAAACATGATGGTGTGAGCAGAGCAACAATTGATAGTTACATTTCTTTCGAGTGATAAAAACACACTCTATATTATACATATAATGACAAATTCCAATTTAGCTAGGGATCTGTAGACATTGACAATGATTAAAGGGAATCTGTCACCAGGTTTTTGCTAACTCATCTTGAGCAGCATCAGTAGAGACCCTGTTTCCAACTATGTCACTTTGTTTACGGGATACAGAAGCTGAGACACAATCAGAGTTCTTCAATATAGAAGAAATGGCAGCAATCACTGACAGTGTGATCTTCAAATACCGTGCTTCATCAAACAGGTCGGCCCGTTGGGCACTGGACCCATATCCGTCCCCTCGGCACCCTGCCATTCTCTTCCTCCCCTCACCTACCTATTTGATGAAGCACTGTATTTGAAATAAACTGAAGATCACACTTTCGGTGAGTGCCGCCATTTCTTCTATATTGCTGATCCATACTGCCCGTCTGCTGGGATTTTGGATTGTACATCTGTGGCAGCTTCAGTTCATCTTTGTGGGAGATGTGCTGCATAACACTCAGCGAGGTTTGTGCAAACTCTGTTTACTTTCTCTAGTATTTACAGTCAGAGTTCTTCGATGTTTTATGAAGCTGAGGTGAGAAAGATGCCCACACCAGGTTTATTATGTACATTGTCTATTGACAGTGAGCTGATTATCACCATGAGGCAATTTATCCCAGCAATGATAATGTCCTAGTGATAAAACCTTCACTATAAGTGATCAACAGTAAGCAGCTTAATAAATTACATAGCTGAAATCCTTGTTTCACCCCCAATCTAATGCTGTTTTCAGATTACATAGAAAAAGTCCTGCTGGCAGATTTCCTTTAAAGGAAACCAACCAGCAGGATTTACACATATGGTAAAAGTACTGGTATGCAGGTGCTAGGATGGTGAATAAAATCATACCTTCAATTTCTAGACTCGATCTTTCATTGCAGAAAAACGTTTTATCAAAGCTCCTGAAATCACAGCAGCAGTTGATTGACATAAGTAGCAGGGTAAGGAACTATGTGGGATTAGAAATGACCTGACCCACATAGTGGGTCTTTACCTTACAGTGATATGGTGGCCTAAAGAAAGAACCCTATTCTGGCATCTGTATTATGGTGACAATTCCCAGTTTGGTAGTGAATCTATTGCTCTGAACTAGTGGCATTGAAGATCTCTATGATAAGGATAATTTATAATCATAAAATCCACTTTCAACCTGAAACTTGAAACCATAATATGGATGCAAAGAGATGCCCAAATTACAATCTAAGGAGTGCAGATATGAATATATAAGGCCCCTTTCACATCAGCGTTTTTTTCAAATCGCGGCAGATGCGGTGAAAAAACCGCATCTGCCGCGATTACCGCATATCGGCTGCACTTGTGGCACGGTTGCGGCATGGTTGCGGCAAGCCCCATACAATGTATAGGCGGGCTTGCGGCAGGTGCGGCAAGTGTGGTTTTGGCACTTGCGGCAGGTGCGGCCGCGAAAAAACCACGGTCAGCCGCGTTTTTTTCGCAGCCGCACCTGCCGCAAGTGCCAAAACCGCACTTGCCGCAAGCCCGCCTATACATTGCATGGGGCTTTCCGCAACCGTGCCGCAAGTGCAGCCTGTATGCGGTAATCGCGGCAGATGCTGTTTTTTCACCGCATCTGCCGCGATTTGAAAAAAACGCTGATGTGAAAGGGGCCTTACATGAAAGTCTACTAATCTCTACATGAAGTTTGTGCTCCACCATGTCCACTATGACCATTAGATGATGATGCTGACACTGAAGAACGCCTGGGGTTCCTGCTCTGCATGTTTCCATATTCTGTATCTTGTTCTACAGCTCAGTCCGAGGGGAGGACATATCATTGGTGTAACCTGTGCAGCTGCACAGGGCCCAGGAGATTAGGGGGCTTATTTCTACTGCCAAAGCAGGTGTAATTGTGCATTATGAGGAGCTATGGAACTGCAAAGGGCGCATATACTGTTCCTGCACAGGGGCCCTTTTCAGTGCTCAGTCCTATTCCCTTACATGTCCTCTTTTGTTGTAAGGCTATGTTCATACTAGACATTTCTAATCCGTATTTGTTGCTGCGTTTTTTTTTTTAAAAACTACAAAAACAGATTAGTCACAGCATCTGCCAGCAAACTGAATGTGAATTTCAATTTGCTGTGCAGACGTCAGCGTATTTGACTGCTGCGTTAGTGATCCAGAAAATAATGAGCATCAATTATTGAACTGATTTTCTGGATACGCTTTCTGCACCACTAACATCCAACTACTTACAGCCTACAGTGATCCCCGGTGATGTTTTCCTTCCGGGCATCACAGGACCTACGGGTAGTCCGGTACGGTATTTTAAGGACCTGGCATCATGTGACTCACTATGTGACTCAGTCACATGGGTCACAAGTCCTGTAAGTACCGTATTCTATTAGCCACAGGTCTTGCCGGTGCCCGGAACGAAGACATCACCAGAGCTCACCATGGGCTCTCTTAGGAGGTTAAGAAAGTGTGTGTGTCTCTGTCTGTGTGTCTGTCTATGTCCCCAAAAATGGAGCAAAAAAGCAGCTCAAATGGATGATGCGTTTGTGATGCTTTTTGCAAAAAGAGAATTCGTTTTTGATGCAGAAACTACACCAAAAACAGATCAACAAAAAATGGAGCACAAACACTCTGTCTGAATTCAGTCTAAGAACATGTAATAAATATACAAATATCACTTTCACAGTGGATGAGAACTCAGATCTCCAGTGCTCCTGATGGGTAGTAGCAATCCTATAAGTCAATACCAAAGCTTTAAATAGCCTTGGCACATGACTCTGGATAAAAAGCCAAACAAGAATCTCCATTTGCAGACAGCAGCTTCAGGACTCTTGTTTGGTTTATAAATAGGTCCATCTTGGAGTACTCCTTAAAGTGAAAGTATCACTACATTTGACCTATCTAAACTATTAATATGGGCATACAGGTTATAGACTGATGGAAAAAGTCCTACCTGCAGATGCCTTAAGTTGTTCAGAAGTTGGACAGATAAGTTGGTGTGTGTAAAGTGGCCATTATTGTAGATAAATCATCTTTTATCACTTTATATAAATAAGTTGTTCCAGGCTATGGGGCGGATGCTGCCTGGAAGATGACTCTGCCTCTAGAGCTTGTTTTAAATCTAATGGTACCTTTACACGTCGCTACCGAAAGGTAGAAACCGGTAGGTATCGGAGACAATTATACCTTTTACCTTCAAAACACCGCGAAGTGGCGGCGTGTAATTCAGGCTGTACCTTCCTGTCTCTTTGGATACCTGTGTTTCAGCCGTGCTCAAAAATAAGCAGTTATAACCCCTATGGTGGCGGCGTGTAATCGGGGCACAGGCACGGTATTTGAGTTACCTGGGGCGTGCTACAGCGTCATGTATACCACGCCCCATCAGCTATCATTGGTGGGGACTACTGTGTACCCATTTTCTGTCCCTGCACAGGGCGGCATATTTAACGAGCTGACCAGTCACAATACACATTTGCGTCATGTATTAGCCAGCCTCCCTGCGCTGGCTGGCCAATCATGATGTTATTGCATTGTCCAATCACCGTACAAGCGTTGCGTAATACACTATTCTGTCATGCCTATGTAGTTACGGCGCACAATATTTACGCCCATATTCCCTTGTTGTAGCGGCGTGTAAATCAGGGAAGGTGCTCCACAAAAGGTAACCTGCGGCACCCGTCGGCACTTCCGGGGAACGAAAATACCTTCTGTGGAGCACCTTGTGGCGGCGTGTATTTGCGGCATCAGGTACCGTTAGCAACTGTTGAAAACGTGCGCGTGCACGTGCGGTGCCTACCTGTTGCTACCCTCGGTAGCGGCATGTAAAGGTACCATAAGGGGGAGTTACCAGTGTGATATATGATGACTGCTCCCTGCCTTCCTGATCTCACTGCAGAGCTGTATGTGTTATCTGCAGATTCCTTAGTATTCTCAGTTCCATCTCACAGGCAGACAGGGTGCAACATTATTACAATACAGCAGAGCTCAGTGAGCTACAAAAATGTGTTTGCAAGAAGTCAGATTTCATTTCTCCTGTTCTGTGTTAGTTACTTGTCTCACACTGGTAACTCCCCTTTTATTTAAAACAAGCTATGGAGGCGGAGTTATCTTCCAGGCAGCATCCACCCCATAGCTTGGAACAGCTCATTTATATAAAGTGATAAAAGATGATTTATCTACAACAAGGCATCTCCAGGTAGGACTTTTTCAGCAGTCTATAACCTGTATGCCCATCAAAATAGTTTAGAATGGTCAAATGTGGTGACAGATTCCCTTTAAAGGGGTTGTCTGCTTTCTGTGACTTTGTTTTTAAATGCTTGTATTTGGGGTCAAAAGTACCGTATATACTCGTGTATAAGCCGACCCGTGTATAAGCCGACCCCCCTACTTTTGCCCCCAAAACCTGGGAAAACCTATTGACTCGTGTATAAGCCGAGGGTGGACCCCAGCACAGGTATACAACCCCCAGCAGTGTGGTATACAGCAGCCCCAGAGGTATATACAGCAGGCCCCCAGAGGTACGGTATATACAGCAGGCCCCCAGAGGTATATACAGCAGGCCCCCAGAGGTATATACAGCAGGCCCCCAGAGGTACGGTATATACAGCAGGCCCCCAGAGGTACGGTATATACAGCAGGCCCCCAGAGGTATATACAGCAGGCCCCCAGAGGTATATACAGCAGGCCCCCAGAGGTATATACAGCAGGCCCCCAGAGGTATATACAGCCGGCCCCCAGGAGGTATATACAGGCAGGCCCCAGGAGCTATATACAGGCAGGCCCCAGGAGCTATATACAGGCAGGCCCCAGAGGTATATACAGGCAGGCCCCAGGAGGTATATACAGGCAGGCCCCCAGTGAGGTATACAGCAGGCAGGCCACAGGAGCTATATACAGGCAGGCCCCAGAGGTATATACAGGCAGGCCCCAGGAGCTATATACAGGCAGGCCCCAGGAGCTATATACAGGCAGGCACCAGGAGCTATATACAGGCAGGCCCCAGGAGCTATATACAGGCAGGCCCCAGGAGGTATATACAGGCAGGCGCCCAGTGGGGTATACAGCAGGCCCCAGGGTATATACACGCAGCCCCCAGTGGTAGTATACAGGCCCCCAGTGGGGTATACAGCAGGCCCCAGGGTATATACACGCAGCCCCCAGTGGTAGTATACAGGCCCCCAGTGGGGTATACAGCAGGCCCCAGGGTATATACACGCAGCCCCCAGTGGTAGTATACAGGCCCCCAGTGGGGTATACAGCAGGCCCCAGGGTATATACACGCAGCCCCCAGTGGTAGTATACAGGCCCCCAGTGGGGTATACAGCAGGCCCCAGGGTATATACACGCAGCCCCCAGTGGTAGTATACAGGCCCCCAGTGGGGTATACAGCAGGCCCCAGGGTATATACACGCAGCCCCCAGTGGTAGTATACAGGCCCCCAGTGGGGTATACAGCAGGCCCCAGGGTATATACACGCAGCCCCCAGTGGTAGTATACAGGCCCCCAGTGGGTTATACAGCAGGCCCCAGGGTATATACACGCAGCCCCCAGTGGTAGTATACAGGCCCCCAGTGGGGTATACAGCAGGCCCCAGGGTATATACACGCAGCCCCCAGTGGTAGTATACAGGCCCCAGTGGGGTATACAGCAGGCCCCAGGGTATATACACGCAGCCCCCAGTGGTAGTATACAGGCCCCCAGTGGGGTATACAGCAGGCCCCAGGGTATATACACGCAGCCCCCAGTGGTAGTATACAGGCCCCCAGTGGGTTATACAGCAGGCCCCAGGGTATATACACGCAGCCCCCAGTGGTAGTATACAGGCCCCCAGTGGGGTATACAGCAGGCCCCAGGGTATATACACGCAGCCCCCAGTGGTAGTATACAGGCCCCCAGTGGGGTATACAGCAGGCCCCAGGGTATATACACGCAGCCCCCAGTGGTAGTATACAGGCCCCCAGTGGGTTATACAGCAGGCCCCCAGTGGCACTCGCCCCCCCCCCACACTGTGCAGAGCTCCCCCCTCCCGATGCATTATCTTACCATCCAGCCGCATCACCGCCGGTCCTGCCGTCCTTCCTCGCGCGCTGCGTTCCCGGTCTCATGTGACCCGGCGGTCGCAGTCGGATGACGTCATCGCGCCGGGTCACGTGGGAGCCGAACACAGCGCGAGAGGATGGACGGGAGCACCGGCGGTGATGCGGCTGGATGGTAATATAATGCATCGGGATGGGGGGGGCTCTGCACAGTGTGGGGGGGGGGGCGAGTGCCATTGGGGGCCTGCTGTATATGGGGGCCTGCTGTATAACCCACTGGGGGACTGTATACATATGGGGGCTGTATTGCACAGCTCCCCCTGCCGCTGTGATGGGCGGGGGGAGCCGTGCATATCTAATGAGCGGCCCCATGTGACGGGCCGCTCTGTCAGGAGCCTCCCCACGCCTCCTCCAGCCTCCCCAGCACCCGGACACAGCCCCCACACAGCACATACCGTATAGACCCGTGTATAAGCCGAGGGGGGGACTTTTCAGCCCAATTTTTGGGCTGAAAAACTCGGCTTATACACGAGTATATACGGTAATCTTTTTATGAGATAATAAAGATTAATAATTTTCACTTATATGGCATAGTATTGTCTTGTATATAGATAATTATATGGTGGTCATGTTCTGTGCGGCCACCGCTGCTGTAGAACCTCTGGGGACAATGACCAGCAGCTTGGATGGCTTCGCTCCCGACAGACGGAGCGGGGTCCCCAGGGCAGTGGGTAAGAAGTCAGTCTATTCCTGGCCAGTGTTTATTGGGTCATTAGCACCTCAGTGTATCGTGCAACCTCTGCAGCCGGTGATCGCCGCAAAGAAAAGTCTCACACACTTCTGTCAGAGTTCTGTACCTTTTACTTCAACACTTTAACCAGGTCACCGGGTGCTTCACTTTGCTAATCTCCGGTCCAGTTGTTTCTCAAGGTCTGGGACAGTGTCATCGAGACCCTTAGGTGTTCCTTTTTTTCTCACGCTGTTTCCCTCTACTCTCGGTGTTCCTTTCACTCTCGGTGGTACTCTCAGCACCTCTAGTTCATCTTGCCTCTCTCGTCAGCGCCTCCACGCACAGAGCTCAGGTACCGACAGCCACAGGCATTGATTGGCACCGTTTCCTAGTACCGTGCCTTACTACGGCTGCCTTCTCCAAGGTATGCTGGGTTTCTGGTTCACAGTTCCCTTTAAGACCCTCCGGTTTCAGTGTTTCGGGCCTACAGGTGCTGCGCCGTGTTAAGGGTCGGTCCCCTGATTCATCCACCAGCCCCTCTGTTCCTCAGCCAGATACGAGCGTGCGGGTGATCTTAATCTTCCTCCGCACCCCAAGGGCTCCTTCTCTCTCTTCTACACCCTTCTGTTCTTTCCTCTCGGGGTGAGTGTGACCGTGCTCCAGCCTACGGGAGCAAACACCTCTTCCACCTCTCGATTCTCACTCCGACTTCCTACTCCTTTGCTATCTTCCTCCTGACGCCCCCTATGTTCTACCCTGTGTCCCCTCTCTGAGACTGGGCCCATCCTCTTGGATCCGCCCACTGTCCCTGCCCGGGGTTATACCTGTGTTGCAGTGTTGGGTCTCAACTTCACTATCCCAGTTCAGAGAACAGGAGCACTACTCTCCCGCTAATGGAGGAGTGCAGTACACCTGGTAGCGGCCAGACCAGTGAGGCGCCACACTGGCATCATTGGTCCTCTCCCTGTACTACGGGCAGTGTATCTCACTCTGCAGTACGGGCAGTGTATCACCCTTAGTACTGCAGGCGGTGTATCTCTGTACTATGGGCGGTGTATCTCCATCTGTACTACAGGCGATGTATCTCCCTCTGTACTATGGCCGGTATATCTCTCTGTACTAAGGGCGGTGTATCTCCCTCTGTACTATAAGCGGTGTATTTCCCTCTGCACTATGGGTGGTGTATCTCCCTCTGCTCTGTACTACGGGTGGTGTGTCTCTCTGTGTAGTATGGGCGATGTATCTTCCTCTGTACTACGGGTGGTGTATCTCCCCTCTGTACTAAGGGCGGTGTATCTTCCTTTGTACTACGTGGGGTGGATCTCCATCTGCACTACAGGCGGCATATCTCCCTGTAGTATGGACAGTGTATCTTCCTTTGTAGTATGGGTGGTGTATCTCCCTTTGTACTAAAGGCTGTGTATCTCCCTTCTGTACTACAGGTGGTGTATCTCTGTACTATGGGTGGTGTATCTCCCTCTATACTGCAGGTGGTGTATCTCCCCCTGTACACGGGCGGTGTATCTCTCTCTGTACTACGGGCAGTGTATCTCTTTCTGTACTACGGGGGTGTATCTCCCTCTGTTGTATGGGTGGTGTATATCCCTCTGTACTATGGGTGGTGTATCTACCTCTGTACTACATACGGTGTATCTCCCTCTGTACTATAGGCGATGTATCTCCCCCTGTACTACAGGCGGAGTATCTCTCTCTGTACTACGGACAGTGTATCTCCCCCTGTACTACGAGCGGTGTATCGTCCTCTGTACTACTTGCGGTGTATCTACCTCTGTACTACATACGGTGTATCTCAATCTCTAGTATGGGCGGTGTATCTCTCTCTGCACTATGGGTGGTGTATCTCCCTCAGTACTACATATGGTGTATCTCCCTCTGTACTACGGGCGGTGCATCTACCTCTGTACTACGGGTGCTGTATCTTCCTCTGTACTACGGGTGGTGTATCTAAGTCAGTACTACATACTGTGTATCACGCTCTGTAGTATGGGCGGTGTATCTCCCTCTGTACTACATATGGTGTATCTTCCTCTGTACTACTGGCTGTGTATCTCCCTTTGTAGTATGGGCGGTGTATCTCCCTCTGCACTATGGGTGGTGTATCTCCCTCTGCACTTTGGGTGGTGTATTTCCCTCTGTACTACATATGGTGTATCTCCCCCTGTTACTACGGGCGGTGTATCTCCACCTGTACTACGGGCGGTGTATCTCCCCCTGTACTACGGGCGGTATATCTCCCTCTGCATTACGAGCGGTGTATATCGCTGTGCTCTGTACTATGGGTGGTGTATGTCCCTCAGTACTTTGGGTGGTGTATCTTCCTCTGTTCTGCGGGCTGTGTATTTCCCTCTATACTATGGGCAGTGTATCTCCCTCTGTATTACATGCAGTGTATCTCCATCTGTATTACGGGCGGTGTATATCGCTGTGCTCTGTACTATGGGTGGTGTATCTCCCTCAGTAATTTGGGCGGTGTATCTCCCTCTGTTCTGCGGCTCTGTATCTCCCCCTGTACTACGGGCGGTGTAGCTCCCTTTGTACTTCGAGCGGTGTATATCCCTCTGCACTACTCGCGGACAGCATCCTCTCTCCTTCTGTACCTGTATGCCATATCTTGTCCATGTACCTTGTACTTGTCTTTGTATACCCTTCCATATGTAAAGCACTATGAAATTAATGGCGCTATAATAATAAATAATAATAATACGGGCAGTGTATCTCCCTCTGTACTTCGGGCGGTGTATATCCCTCTGCACTACTCGCGGACAGCGTCCTCTCTCCTTCTGTACCTGTATGTCATATGTTGTCCATGTACCTTGTACTTGTCTTTGTATACTCTTCCATATGTAAAGCACCATGAAATTAATGGCGCTATAATAATAAATAATAATAATAATACTACGGGAGGTGTATCTCCCTCTGTACTTCGGGCGGTGTATATCCCTCTGCACTACTCGCGGACAGCGTCCTCTCTCCTTCTGTACCTGTATGCCATACGTTGTCCATGTACCTTGTACTTGTCTTTGTATACGCTTCCATATTTAAAGCACCATGAAATTAATGGCGCTATAATAATAAATAATAATAATAATACTACGGGAGGTGTATCTCCCTCTATACTATGGGCGGTGTATCTCCCTCTGTATTACATACGGTGAATGCAGATAGTAGATGACTAATCCTGCTCGGGTTATGTTACAGTCAGATGAAACTAAACCTTTCCATTGCATCCAGGGTAATTGTGAGTGAATTTGAAGGGTAAGAGCAACAGCGTTTACCTATAACCTGTCTTTTGTCCATCAGCTGCCTATTGTCTTTCTGGTTAAGATCTTACTTAGATAGCAATTGTCTTACCTCCGGTTCATAAGCCTGAAAAGGAAAGGTTTCTGTCTGGGACTTACAATATTTCAAAGTTTTTCAGATACTTTTGGTTTCCCTGTATATTTTCCTTTCTGTCTGATATAGGAGAACCATGCAGTCATACTTTGGTTTCCTCAAGGTCTGTTGGTTGAGGTCCAGTTTTTGCAGAAGACGAGTACAATCACTGCTTTGTCTACCCAAGACATGGTTTACTTCTGGAGTCTCTCGTGATCAGATAGAGACTGTTTACATAACATGTCACTCAGTAACACTCCAATAATCCAATAACGCTGGATAAAAACCTACTTTCTTTGTATCCGCCTGGTCGTTTTGACAGTTGCATATTGTTTTAGTCTAGCCAGATGTCACTTATTGCAATCTAAATCCATGGTATTAAATATTTGTAACACATCTCAAGAATAAAATCATCAGACTTGAAGTCTCGCAGCATGTGCGCTTACCTTGAATTTAACCAAATATTGGCTGTTAGCTGCCATTTCTACTCAGATAAAGGCTACCTGAAGTGCTCTTCCCCGGGATGTCAGGCAGGTAGACTAGAAGAATCTATGCTCCCCCATAACCATTACTAGTCAGCAGGCTTGCTGTCTGGGTGTGATGTTTACTCCAAATGGGACGAAGCGCCGCTCAACCTGTGCTGCTGGCGAAGAATACCAGAGAGTCGGGATATTTGGGATATGATATTTACTTTATTTCCGACGCTTTTCGGAGCTGCTACCGGGCTCCTTCCTCAGGCACAATCAAGATATTATGGTGCAGACAGCTATATATACATGTAAGAGCGCCAAACTGCATTATTGCTGAATCATAGTGATGTCACATTAGTGGTGGAGGCTCTGACGTGGTACTATGTGTCATGATTGTCAAGGAAGTGTCTGAGGACGGAGCCCGGTAACAGCTCCGAAATGCGTCGGAAATAAAGTAACTATCCCAGATATCCCGACTCTCTGGTGTTCTTCGGCAGCAGCGCAGGTTGAGCGGCACTTCATCCCATTTGGAGTTAAGTTCACCGCGGTCATCCGTGGAGGTGTGGATCCTGCAGCAGCTTTCTATCAGAGCCATCATACTTGGTTGTGGGTTACACAACCATATCAGGTGAGCAGATTTCATTAAGATTTCGTTCCATCTCCTGTCCAAGGGATAAGACCCTTTTGCGCATTATCTCACATTTCAGATGGGTGTTATGTTTGACTCTGATGTTTCCTTCACCCCACATAGACAATCTCTCGCCCACTCTTGCCGCTTGCACCTGAAGAACATCTCCAGAATTCGCCCCTTTCTCACCTTGGAAACCACAACAACCCTCACTGTGGCCCTAATTCACTCCCGCTTTGACTATTGTAATTCTTTTTTAATTGGCCTCCCCCGCACTAGACTCTCCCCTCTCCAGTCCATCCTTAATGCAGCAGTCAGGATTACCTATCTAGCTAACCATTACTCAAACGCTTCTGCTCTATGCCAGTCATTGCACTGGCTGCCTATACACTATAGGATCCAATTCAAACTGCTTGTTCTCACCAACAAAGCTCTTCACGGTGCAACACTTCCCTACATCTCCTCCCTCATCTCTGTCTATCACCCCACCCGTTCTCTTCGCTCTGGAAGTGACTTCAGACACTTCTACATTAATCCGAACCTCCCACTCCCGACTCCAAGACTTCTCCCGAACTACACCAATTCTCTGGAATGCTCTAACCCAAGAAATTAGATGTATCCACAACTTACATAGTTTCAGGCGAACCCTAAAAACACATCTTTTTAGGGCGGCCTATCATGGTCCCTAGTCAAAGTCATCTAGACATACCCTGTCCGCCCCACCAGTCTCAAGTGGATCACAAATAATAGTTGGTGGCCACTTATACTGCTCTTATCTGTTCCCCATCTCCTCGAGTTGACTATACCACCATTGTAAATAAGCAGCTGTACTTTGTGTCACCCCCACCTCATTCTTAGATTGTAAGCTCTTATGAGCAGGGCTGTCATTATTTTGCTCTAATTACTGTATTGTATTATGCTTTGTATTGTATTGTATTTTTTTTGTATTGTATTGTATTTTCTGATAACTGTTTCTTATGATTGTTTAAATATGAGCCTCTGAATTGTGAAGCGCTGCGGAATATGTTGGCGCTATACAAATAAAGATTATTATTACTTAAGGGGATGTTCTAGGGAACAAATATATTATTAAATAGGCTTTGTTTAATCACAATCACCTTACATGTGCATCCCAATTCTCATTAGTCTCTGATTCCTGGTCCCATGCTCAATGCACCAAATGGCCCGGAAATGCCCACTTCACCGGGGACCAGGAAAGCGTCATAACAGGACTTGTAGGTGATAGGGGATTGTGAGTAGGATTCCTGCTATTTTAAAACTATATTCAAGAGATCCAGAATCATTGCACTATATATTATGGAATATTTGTGGTTACTATTTAAATGAATCCAGTGGGTATACTGTTACCACAGCTTACTTTCCAGGTTAGACACCCAGAAGCTCTGTTATTAGAAGCCTACCAGGATCCGGTGTCTAACGTTCAGATACCTTCAGGCACCCTGGAAGGAAGTGGAAAGAAGTAGTTTGTAAACGTTTTACTGCTTTTTTGTAATTACCTATGTGGGATTTCCCCTAATAATGGCTCCAAACCTTCCATTTTATCCCTGTTTTGCAGGAAAGGATTAGCAGTGTACTATGTTCTCGTAAGATCATAAAATTATGCTTGTTATGTTCATTTTTTTTAATAGAATATTGTAAATAAACAGAATACTGTTTTCAGGTCCAATATTCTGTACTGATTGATTTTTCAAAAAGGGTTGTCTGCTTTTATAAAACATCAGATAGTTCTAAAAAAATAATCTGAGTATTATTCATCCACAGTGGGTCCAGCACTGAATCTCCACCGCTGCCTCGCTGTCTGTCCCTGGTGTTTGTCTGCAGAGCGGAATATTCTGTTTTGTTTGTTTTTTTCTCATTGTTTTGCAAATCCGTCATATGGTGGGTTTACACGCCGCGATATCGGCGTCCAACTCCGATCCAACTCCGACAAAAAGTCACGTGGTTCGGGAGTTGGACCCGATATCGTTCCTGCATCGTACTGTTTGAAGGTACAATACGATGCAGGAACGACGGTAATCCGATATCGGAGGTCGAATGAGTGGGCTATTCAACCGCCCGATATCGGATGCCCATTGGAGCCGGATCGTTACGTGTAAACATCCAACTACGATGTGTACTCGCACCTCACCCATTCACTCCCATGTTGATTGGTCGTTACTGGGTTGGTGGGCGTACACATCGTAGGGACGTTGTTTCCCGATATCGCAGCGTGTAAACCGCCGATGCGATATCAGGAAAAGCGCTCAAAAAATGCGCGCTCCCGCGCCGTTGCCTACGATATCGCCCCGATATCGGGACGTGTAAACCCACCAATATAGTTTCAGAGATATTAATCAATTAATTTAGTGGTAATTTTTATGGCCTTTACAAGAGAGCGCAGCTCACAGGATTTTCTTGGGGTGTGTCTTTAGACTGTTTTGCATAATTACTATATGAGCCACCATCTGTGGTAAATGGACCATAAACATTAAAACTAAATGTAAATCCCTTATCTCTGGAACAATATGGAGGATTTAAAAAAACAAAGTGAATATTGAGGCACCTGTGGGAATAAGATAAGAGCAAAAATTGGCCACTGTCATGGGGAGTAACAGGGTTAGATACTTATTCCAGGACAAGGGGTTACTGATCTGTCCCTTAACACTGGGACCCTGCACTATCCCTTATCACAGAAATACGTCTAAAGGTGGTGAGGTCTGAGCCAACAGCTTATCCTATTCTCCTGAGAAAACCCTGGAATAAAACCTCCCCCACAAAAGGAAAAGGGAAAAACACAAGAGTTGCTCCTGATAGCAGCAGGGGAAACGGCACCAGGTCAGTTGAACTTCTCACAGCAGTAGCTAAAACGCATCCACTCTCCAGGCTGGTCAGGGTAAGTATGAGCTATCAACAACAGCTGAAGGATCACATGACTACTTAAGGAGGGGTGGGAGTGGACACACAAGCTTTCCTAGCACTACCAGCGAAGAAACAACATTAACCATCACTGGTGCTGAATAAGTTAAAGGGAATCTGATAAGTCAAAAATCCATAAGTAACTGATATCATTTTCTAATTCCACTATCTAAACTGTCTCTATTCATGTATTTCGTTTGCTTATACTTTCAACCTATCCTCTGACAGATTAAATGAATATCTTTTTTGCAGTTTACAATTACAGTGAGTGATCACTTAGTTCTCTGCTGCCCACTCCCCAAGGAATTAATATTTATGTAGTGAGTGATAGCAGTGCACTGCCCTCTTCTGGGTTTGTGTTCTGTGTGTGCAGCTCTCCATGTGCATGGCACAGTGCAGGGGAGAAAGGAGGGGGGAAGAGGTGTGCGCTCTTTGCAGCTCCACATCTGACATCTTCAGTGTGTGTATCTGAGATATATGTGTAGTGTGTGCTGGAGATATTTCTATGTGTTTGTAACAACATTTGTGCATTTGTTCAGCAGATGCACACAATACATGAATATAGAAAAAACAAAGTTCATATAAACACATAGAAATCTCTTACAGACAGGACACAAATTGCAGCACAAAACCTTCCCCCTTATGTTTCCCCCTCAGAAGGAGCCTGTAGATGTCTTATAGATTCAGTGTAACTTCAACACAGAATGGAGGGACAGAATACCAGCTTGGATAGGCGTAGTTATTTAAATAACATTTACATACTGTGACTATTCACTAGTCCGGTCAATTACGTTTAATGCTGAAGCTAGCTACCTGCTGGATGTGAAGATACCTATAAACTCCTTGACAGAAGTTATGTCGCTTATTCATGTTATGTAAATTAAAGCTTATAACCTGACGTTAAATTCATCCATTGGTTGTATAAATTACTCTTTTGAAAGCTGAAACTCTCCGAAATGTGGTTTAGGTTAAGAAAATAAATTGTCATCATTGCTGAAATATTGATTATTTAATGAACAGAGAGTGGTCAGGTTTTGTCAAGACAAAAGTTTTGTCGCCCACAGAAAGTAATGTGATTTTCAAACAAAAAAATTAACTTAAAATTCAAATATATGTTGCATAACATTGGTGAATGAAGTTGTGGTGCCATTAGAGTCATATTTAATATTTTGTGTGACTTCCATGAGCTTGAAGGACTGCATCCATGCGGTTCAACAATGATTCATACAATTTATTAATGAAGTCATCAGGAATAGCAAAGAATGCAGTCTTTCATACCTTACAGAGTTCATCTAGATTCTTTGGTTTTGTCTTCAAAGCTTCCTCTTTCATCCTACCCCAAACATGCTCAATCATGTTCATGTCTGGTGACTGGGCTGGTCAGTCCTTGAGCACCTTGATCTTTTTTGCCTGGAGGAACTTTGTTGTAGAGATGGATGTATGAGATGGAGCACCATCCTGCTGCAGAATTTGACCCCTTTTATTATTTGGAATAGAAGTAGTTAATACTTCTTGATATTTTAGGCTATTGATATTGCCTTCTTCCTTGCAAATGTTTTGCACCCCCCATACTGAATGTAACCCCAGACCATGATCTTTCCACCACCAAATTTAATTGTTTTATGGGTGTATTTTGGATCCATATGGGCTCCAGTAGGTCTCCTGCAGTATTTGAGGTGGCTGCGGTGTAATTCTACTGAAGATTAATCAGAGAATTCCACCTTCTGCCACTTTTCCAGCGTCCATCTGTTTAGCAGGCTTTGGGACTTTGCAAATCCCACACGCTTTTTTATTTGCCTTTTGTTTAATGCTGGCTTCTGGGCACTGATTCGACCATGGAGGCCATTTTGAGACAGAATCCTACAAACTGTTCTAGTTGACACTGGGACTTGAGGTGACCAGGCCTGTTAGAGCTCTGCTGCAGTGGAAGAGGGGCTTGCTTTGGATTTTCTAACCAACAAACGTTCCTCCTGAGCAGATGTCTTGCGGGGTCTGCAGGACCTGGGCTTGTCAAACACATCTCCAGTCACTTCAAATTTTTTTTAAATTATTTGTACTTGACGCTGAGACACATTAAAGGTGCCAGCCACCTCTGCAGTGGATCTGGTCTTCAGCCTCTTGATAATCAAGGCTTTGTATGCAGGGTGGATTTTTGGCATGTTGTCAGAGCTCAAGTTGCAGATCAAGAGAAGGTCTGGGGTGCTGGGTTTCTTTTTAGACATACCCAGTAATTAACCAATCATTTACTGAGGACACATGAGGATGTAAACTAGGATTGGGTGCATTATATGACCAGGCGACAAAACTTTTGTCTTGCTAAAATCTGACCATTCTGTGTTCATTAAATGATCCATATTTCAGCATTAATGACAATTTATTTTCTGAACCTAAACCACATTTCAGAGGGTTTCAGCTTTCAGAAGAGTAATTTATACAACCAATGGATGAATTTAACATCAAGTTATAAGCTTTTATTTACATACCATGGATAAGCAACATAACTTCTGTCAAGGAGTGTAGCAAGAAAACTACAAAGGGTATTTATTTTTACATATTTTGAAAGGTCTGCCTGAGCACTATTCAAGGGTACTATTAGTATCATAGTGAAAAATTACCTGATAGAGTCCCTTTAGCAGCCAAAGTAAAAACAGCTCGAAAAGCTGTCATACACACATGACAGACACTTTTCACCTGGTTATTGGTCTTGTTTTAAGGGATCATATTGATGGCCCATCCTTAGGGCAGGTTTGCCAGGTGTCACAACCCCCTCCTATTTGGTATTAATAACCTACCCTAAGAATAGTCCATTATTATTCATCAACTGCTGTCCAAAGGAACACAATGGATTCTAGGCAACTTAGTGCCTCTTATAAATTTCAATGGTCACTTATTAGCTAACATAGGAAATTTTTATTGCAAAATGTTAATATGCAGCATTTTTACAATTCAATCATCAGACAAAATAATTGTATTTAAAGGGAACCTGTCATTTGGTTTTCATATACAGTACGGCCAGCACCTATAGGCCCTCTGTTACAGCATACTAGAATGCTGTATATATGTTGCCAATCTGCTCTTTTTTGCACAAAAAAAATCTTTTATTATACTTAAAGCCAGCACGGTCCAGTCCAATGGGCGTCTCTGGCCTCTTCTATTCTTATGATCGCCATCCTCCTAACCTACTGATGACGGATTGCCTCTAAAAGAGGTTGTCTGAAAGTTATAGCTCTTTATTTCGTTTCCTTGCGCAGCAATGCGCCATAGTGAATGTTACAGCAAATAACTGGCCTCAACTAAAATGTGAGCATGTATACAATCATTGCTTTGGGAAAAATCAAAGATTGATGATGACCACAAAAGCATCACCACTGGATTTGTGGGTATATACAGTACTGCTTTTTTTTTGTATTTTAAAACCTGTCCTTTCATTTTTTTTGGACCCGGTTTGAATGTTATCACATATCTATAGAATAGATGATTCATTGCTGATCACTGGTGGTTCCATTGCTGAGTTCCCCATTGATCCCAAGACTGGAGCTCTGTGGCAGTTGACCATGTGCACTACATCTTTATCCTATCTCCGGCTAACCCAAAGACAGATCACAACCAATCAGCAAGGTATCACATATACTAACTTTAAAGCTTGGTACAATTTTTTAGACTTTTGGACATCCCTTATAAGATATCATGAGACTTGACTGAGCAAATTCATTAAAGAGATAAATATTCTGGTATTTGATAATGTATGTTTTCTTTCACCTGGTCTTCATTCCAGTGAATTCCATCTGCCCAGGGCTAGTGAGCACATTCCTGACAGGCCCATTGGAATGTATGAAGATAATGTTAGGTCATGCTGGCTTAACTATCATCTTAAACCATACACTTTTAAGGTACCGTAGATTGTTATTAGTGATTCTCAATTTATACTGGAGAAGGTGATAAAATGCACAAGTCAAAATGAAGAAAAGTTTCCAAGTCAGAATAATATTGTAAATGAAGGAACTGATCACATATGAAGGGGTTTTCATAGATATATTTTTAATACTATATTCTCTAAACCAGAAACAGATGACGTTTCCCATGTATTAAGTGCAACCTACTCGAATGTACTTTGCTTTCATGTACAGATTTAGAGCTAAACTTTCTAATGGGCAAGTTGCCCATGCTCACGCCAGTATGGGCATAATGCCCATTTGTAAATGAACCCCTTCGGGATTTAGCTTTTGAATAGTTTGGAGTGGATATTCAGGTCTTTTGTTTGGAAGAGATTGGCATCTTTACTCTGGAAAAGTACATTTCCTAGAAGCAAGACATTACATATAATCTGTAATGGTTATGTTACTTATCAGATACACTAAATCAAATATATTTGATCAGTTAGGTAAATGACAACTTTATTTTATAGGGGTCATCAAAGGGGTTATCCACTACTTGGACAACACCTTCTTATTCCTCATGTTCGCCCCCATAATAATAAAAAAAAAGACTATACTTACCTCTGGTGCTGATGCGGTTTTTTGTGATGTCAGAAGTCATGTTCCCGGCACTCACGTGCCATTGTTTTGATATGTGAGCCCCTCGACTAATGCCCGTCTTCCTTTTCCTCGCCTTTGGATACTTAAGTAATTTACAGGAAGTGAGTGCTGCGACTGGTCGCTCGGTTCCTGTTGAGTACTCCTGTGTCTGAAGGCAGGTGAAGGAAGCCGGCACTAATTGGTCGAAGGGCTCAAATATCAAAACAATGGCACGTGAGTGTTGGGAACAATGCTTCTGATATTGCAGAAACCCCATCAGAGGTAAGAATAGGCTTTTTTTAGGTTGAGCCAAGTAGTGGATAACCAAGTAGTTATCCAAGTAGTGTATAACTCCTTTATGTCTTATCCCTTCTTGTCCTTAGTTTAGACCCTCTATTTATCAATAGTGGCTTCCTAACTCAAAGAACAATAGAACAAAGGCTGTAGTCATTAAGGGTGCTATCTCACACAGCGATGTTTAAGCGATCCCGACAACAACCAGGATCGCTGGAACATCGCTGTGTGGTTGCTGGAAAGGTTTCAAACAGGCAGATCTCCTCAGCGACCAGGGAGTCGACCTCCACATCGCTAGGTAAGCGTATCGCAGCCTGTAACCATGATAAACAGCGTGTATTTAGTCAGCGTGCGCTGCCTAGATATCGGCTGTTTATCATGGTTACCAGCGTCCTCCCGCTTAGCTCTGGTAACCATGATAAACAGCGAGTATCTAGGCAGCGAGTGCTGCTTAGTTACCCGCTGTTTATCATGGTTACCAGCCTGTGAGGTCACTGATCACTGGACTCTCGCTGTCACACTCAGCGATGAGAGCTGACCAGCGGGAGACCAAGGTTCAAAAAATAGTCCTGAAGGATGTGCAGCGATCAGCGACCTCACAGCAGGGGCCTGATCGCTGCTACATGTCACACACAGGGATATTGCTGGCGAGGTTGCTGATTTCATCGATATCGCTAGCGATATTGCTGTATGTGACGCACCCCTTAGTTCTATGGTACCGATTTTTCAGTACTGATGTCTTACCTCTCTCATCCATGCTGCTTTGGCTACTTTTACATTTGCGTTTTTGTCAAATCAGGTGTTTCACTGCTCAGACTGCTCAGTAGCCATGCCGGATGCCGATCAAATAAAACTCTGTTAAGTGCAGTCTAAAAAATGTCTGAACTGCTTGATTTGTCCGGATATGGCAGAAAAAGGGTGCAACCGGAAGACAACGCACATTACCAGAAGTCCAGAAGAAATGCATTGCTCACTAAGGGTATGGACACACTGGCGTGAAAGTCGAACGACTGCGTGATTTTATCGCATTGCAGTTGGACCAATGTTATTCTATGTCTGAGAGCACATTGACGAGTGTCGGACGCTTTTTTCTCATCCGGATAACGGACGAGAAACAAATCGCAACATGCTGCGACAGTATGCAATTCACGCCCGAGACTCGTCAATGCAAGTGAATGGGTCCGACAGAAACACGGACCGCGAATGGACCATTCGAGAGACATCTGTTTTTTTCACTGATGCATTATAATTCTGCAGGTGTGAACATTGTAAGGGTGTTTTCACATCTAAGGTTGGTGTGCGTTTTGCTTAATTTGCGTTTCTAGGTGTTTTTACCGCTAAAAAAGCATTAAAAAGCTAGCATTTTTGCCCCATTGATTTTAATGGAAACGCATGGAAAAACGCATGTGCATTTTCAAAAACGCAAAATGTATGCGTTTTTGCCAACGCTGCACAAAATGTCTTCCCCGATGTTTTTTTGTGCAGCGGTGGCAAAAACGCATTTGTTTTTGAAAACGCACATGCGTTTTTGCATGCGTTTCCATTAAAATCAATGGGGGCAAAAAGTGTTTTTATGCGTTTTTTAGTGGTAAAAACACCTAGAAACGCAAATTCAGCAAAACGCACACCACCCTTAGATGTGAAACAGGCCTAAAATGTTCCTGTAAATGATTATACCTTAAATAGCTGCTGAGAAAACAAACTTATTGCACACTGGCACCACTCGAATGTGATCTAAGAAAAATGTTGGACACTTGCATAGCAGTTGGATGCAAAACAGAACAAAAAACTGATATCACTCGTACGACTCTCCTGGATGAGAAACGGACCGTTTTTTTTTCACGCCAGTTTGTTTCCACCCTAACGCAATGCTGCTGGATCCTGTATTTAAAAAAAAAACAAAAAAAAAAAACGAAGGTCTGCCTGATTTAAAAAACGCAGATGTGAAAGTGGCCTTTGTCTGGTAGTACAACTTAGCCATTAAAGTGCACCTATCATTTCAAGTGACTCATTAGAACAAGCTATCATGCGTACATAAAAAATAACATTCCCATTTTATGCATTTTCACCTGTTTTCCTCTCTATATACTCTACCTGCAATTTCCAGTTCACTTGGAGCTAACGGAAGGAGACTAAAGGCTAGGATGTCTTCTATATACTTCACACACAAAAATGAGGGATTCCTGCTCTTCTTTCTCTGTGCAGCACACAGACAGAGGTAGCAGCAGCATGGAAGACAATATACAGCAGTACTGAGCAGTGTACTTCTGAATCCAGCACTAGTGATATAAAAGACTTGAGAAAAGCTGCTGCAGTACCTGACTGTGTCTCTACATGTGTCTCATTGTGCCCTTCCGTCCTTTCCTCTATGCAGAGGGTCCAATATGTGTTAGGCAAGGCTCACACTTGTGGGCTGATGCAAGCGTTTAAAACTTAGACATTTTAGCTGCAGTGCGTAGCATTAACGCTATGCGCTGCCATGGAACGCAGCCTCATAGAAACCCACTGTTTACCTTAGCAGCGGCTCCACACAAAGCATCAGAGAGTCCACTTTACAATAGTGCACAGGAAATGCTGCAGACAGCGTTAACGCAATGCGCTGCAGGGAAACGTTCTAAGTTTTATGCGCAATCCGTTACGCTAGGGTCAAAACACAAGTGTGACCCTAGCCTTAGGCTGGGTTCACACTCAGCCTGTTTCACCATTTACGCACCGCTATTTTGCGGACGCGCAAATGCAGTGGAATGCAGTGAAGCCTATTGACGTTAGCTGTCCCAGCCAAGTTAATGCATTTCTCTATTTCCCATTAACATGATGCACTTTTTACGCATCCGCTTTTGAGCCCAAAATGAATGAACATGTCAATTCCTTTTGCACTTTTTTGCTGCACCCTTGCTCACCTGGCTGTGCTCCCCCGGAGATCTCTCTTCATCTCGAGACCATTGGACCTGTGCAGGACCTTAGACTGCACCATGTGATCGGGCAACATCACCGGTCACATGGTGCTGCGGGGTCCTAGAGGCCTCACTTGTTGTGGCCCAGTGGGGATGAGGAGATCACTGGCGGTCACCAGGGAAGGTGAGTAAAAGCGCAGGAAGAAATGTGCAATGGTGTTCACACACAGAATGCTGCATTCTGTGAGGATGCGTTCTTGGTTCAGTTTTGCACCAAAAACGGATCCCCATAAAACGCAGCGAACACGTTGTGTGTGAACATAGCCTTACTTTGATCAAGACAGGTCAGAGCAGTTTTTCAGAGTGAGTGATGAATTTAGGAGGCATGGGATGGGATGAGAGGGTGGGAGTAAGTTCGTAAGTGGAGAAAGAAGCAAATTTTTCTGATAGATATCTTACAAAGTTTCTAACCTATATTTTTGTGTACTACAAAATTTATTGGAATGAATTAAGCCTTTTAAAATCTGTGAGCAGAACAAAAGTTGCTGTTGAATATGCTATGTGCACCGCGCTCCCATAGGCCTCGTTCACACGTTCAGTATTTGATGAGTTTTTTGCCTCAGTATTTGGAGACAAAACCAGGAGTGGAGCAATCAGACGAAAAGTCTAATAGAAACACCTGCACCACTTCTGTATTTATCACCCACTCCTGGTTTTGTCTACAAATCCTGAGGTAAAAAACTCATCAAATACTCAGCGTGTGCATGTGGCCTTATACGATGTTGACAACCATAATGGTGGGTTTACACGTTTCAATATCGTTGCGATATCGCAATTCAATGGCGCGGGAGCGCGCATTTAGTGCTCGTTTCTCCCGCATCGCATCGGAGGTTTACACGTTGCGATTTCTGAATCCAACGTCTGTGCGATGTCTACGCCCCCCAACCCAGGAACGACCATTTAACA
>JARQOC010000001.1:382148725-382158725 GCA_033576535.1 Allobates femoralis
GTCTCCAAACGTCACATGTGTGGTTGGCACCAAAGATCTCGATCTTGGTCTCATCAGACCATAGAACCTTGAACCAGTCTGTCTCAGAGTCCTCCAAGTGATCATGAGCAAACTGTAGAAGAGCCTTGACATGACGCCTTGAAAGTAAAGGAACCTTACGGGCTCGTCTGGAACGGAGACCATTGCGGCGGAGTACGTTACTTATGGTATTGACTGAAACCAATGTCCACACTGCCATGAGATCTTCATGGAGCTCCTTCCTTGTTGTCCTTGGGTTAGCCTTGACTCTTCGGACAAGCCTGGCCTCGGTACGGGAGGAAACTTTCAAAGGCTGTCCAGGCCGTGGAAGGCTAACAGTAGTTCCATAAGCCTTCCACTTCCGGATGATGCTCCCAACAGTGGAGACAGGTAGGCCCAACTCCTTGGAAAGGGTTTTGTACCCCTTGCCAGCCTTGTGACCCTTCACGATCTTGTCTCTGATGGCCTTGGAATGCTCCTTTGTCTTTCCCATGTTGACCATGTATGAGTGCTGTTCACAAGTTTGGGGAGGGTCTTAAATAGTCAGAAAAGAGATAATTAATCCACACATGTGAAGCTCATTGTTCTTTGTGCCTGAACTATTTCTTAATACTTTAGGGGGACCAAACAGAATGCTGGTGGTTTGGGGGGTTGAATAATAAATGACCCTCTGAATTCACTTTTAACGCTTTAAAAAAAAAAAAAAAATAAATAAAAAAATCTTTTTGGCTGCAGTGCATTTCCCACTTCCAGGCTGATCTACAGTCCAAATGTCACAATGCCAAGTTAATTCCGCATGTGTCAACCAGCTAAATCTGCAGGGGGTTGAATACTACTTGTAGGCACTGTAGGTGCCTGCTAATAAAGAACTAAAATTACATAAGACCAATGAGGAAGAGTGCACAGTCAGAAGGCATGACCCTATAATCTAAATAAGAAAACTAACAGCACTTCCTAACATGCAGGTGTGAACAGGTGCATACTGAACTTGAAATATACTATAATAAGGACACAGTTGCACTCTGAAATACTTTGGTAGATAGATGTCCTGAACTTCCCATCCCATATCAATGTCATAAAAGAAAATCCTGCCTGTCCCTTTAATCAGCCGACAAGGTTGAATCCGACTGATGCATTGTCATTGTGCTGTATGTAAAAGTCAACATAAAACAAGGTGCGGTCACCACAATTCAGCAAGGCTGGGTCAGATGGGAGCCCCTGGCAGAAAGCGTATCCAGCATACCTTGACCACAGGACCCCTCTTATAGAAAGTCTAGGATTTCTATGAATGTATTTTCACAGGTGCAGGAAATTATCCCAGCTCCATAAAGATTGGGATTTGGAGTCCTTTACCCTCATAACACATGAAGAATGTAGCAATGAAAGAATAGCAGATAAATATCCTCAGCATGTGTATTAGAAAAATAAACTCTAAGCATGGAATATGCATGTTTTGTATTATCCCCACCAGGATGCCTGGCTGGATTTGGAGGACACTCTTCAGTGTAGGAGACCATGCTCTACATGGATTAATTATGCACACATTAATTATAGTTCTTTGAAAACACTTCAATCTTAGAAGTTAAACTCTTTAAACCACTTCAGACAGAAGTAACAGAACTAACAGCCAAATTAACTTTTAAACGGCCCTGGATTGCAAAATCAATGAAGTGTGGAGTATTGTGGGCTGGGAAAGAGGGGTTTTAAATTACTACTCACCGGCCAAGAAGAATATTCGTATGTCAGTGTAAAGTCACAAGGAAAATTTTTCCATCTTTTTTTTAAACTTTTTTTAAAATCTACGGTTTTTTTCCTTTACCTACCCTTTTCAAAATAAAATTCCCTGAGGAAATTTTTTTAAATTTAAAAAAACCCCCCAAAATTTTTTGGGGTTCAAATTTTTTAAAAAGAAAACCCCCTTCTTCCACAGGGGTTTGCGGCCCAGTGAGTGTAGGGGGAAAGGCCGGAGTGGGGGCCAATTTTCCCCCACCCCCCATTGGGCGGCTCTTTTTGGGAAACCACCCTTTTTAACCAAATTGTGGTATTTGCCATTTCCCCCTTAATGTTATACTGGCCCTTTCCCCTTTTTCATGTTTAAAAAATGGGGTAAAAGGGGAAAGTAACGGGGGGGGGCCCACTCTGTTTTGGGGTGCAACCCCCTTAAGGTGGGGAAGGTTGAAAGCTTAATTCCCTTCCCCCTTAAATTGGCTTTTTTTTTTTTTAATTTATTTTGGATTTCATTTTAATGTTTTGGGTTTTATAATTTTTTTTTTAGGGAGAAATCCATCCCTTTTAAAAAAAAATTTTATTCCACATTTTTGTCCTGTTTATTTTTTGCCTATCCAAAAAAGGTTTAACCCTTCCCCTTTTAATTGGAAATCATTTGAAATTTTCTTTGTTTTTCCACACCCCCCCCCCCAAAAATTTTTAATCTTCTCATTTTTGCGGGCCCCGTTTTGGTTCAACCATCCCTTTTCTAAAAACCAATTAAGGGGGGCACCCCCAAAAAACTGCATTGGGGGGCCCAACCCGTTCCCCAAATTTCTTCACAACGGTTTTTTTTTTTGGGGGGCCCCAAAAAAAAAAGGGGTTTCCAAAAAAAAATTTTTTTCCCCAAAAAAAAAAAAAGGGGAAAGATTCCCCTTTATAACTTTCTTTCCCCCCAACCGTTTACCATTTTTTTGGCGTACCCCCAAAAAACAACTTGGTTTCCCTAAAAATCGCTGCGGATTTTACTTTTTAAAAAATTTTTTCCCCCCCTTTGGGAGAGGCGGGGTCTTCCCAGGGGAAAAATTTTTAAATTTTTACAGGGGGGGTATACCCCTTTTATTTTAAATTTGTTCCCTTTGGGAAGTAAATAGGGCCCCTGTACCATATTTAGTTTTTAAGTAATTTTTCATTTTGTTCAAAAAAAATTCGTTTGAAGGAACTTTTTTAAATGCCCACCCCCCCCCAAAATGGGGAGCAAGATTTCCCAAATTTTATAGGGAAAAGGTTCCCCCTTTTTCCCCCAAAAAAACCCCAAAAACGGGGGGAAAAATTTTAAACCCCTGTTTTTAATCTCCTTTTTCTGTTTTAAAATAAAAAAAATTTTTGGTTTTTTTCCCTTTTTTTAAATTTTTTTTAAAAATTAACAAAAAAAAAAAAAAAAAAAAAAAACCCCAATTTTAAAAAACTCCAAAAAGGCCCCAAAAAGTTTGGCCCCCAGAAAATATTGTTCCAACCCTTCCCCAAAATCTTATAAACGAAAGTAATATTAGGGTTTTTACAATGCTTCGGGTTTTTTCCCCTTTTTGAAAAAAGGTTTTTTGGGTTTCCCCCCAAACTGCCTTTTTTTCTCCCCAATTTTCCCCTTATTCAGGGGACCTTGTGGCCCTTAAAAGCCCAGGGTTTTTTCCCAAACTTTTTGGTTTTGGGTTTTGCCGGGAGACCCCAGCCTTGGGGAGAACTTTTCCCTGGTTTTAGCTCAAAATTTTGGGTTCTTCAGTTCCCCCCCTTTCCCCAAAAGTCCGGGACAAAAGAACCCAAAACCAAGGGAACCCCCATTTTTATTGGGGGGTTTTTTTTTTTAAATCCTTTTTTTCCCCCAAACTGTTTGTGCCCCCCCAAAAAAAGTCTTTTTTTAGAAAGAACTTTTTTTTAAAAACTTTTTACTTTTTTTTTTTAAAATTGTGGTTTTTTTTCCCCTTTTTTGGGGGGGGTTTTTTTGGGGTTTTTTCATAACCCCTTTTTTAAATTAAAATTTTGGGGTTTCTGTTGATTTTGGGAGGGAAATTGTTTATTTGCGGGTTCCCCACCATAAAATTTTGGGGAAACTTCTAAAAATTTTTCTTTTTTTTACATTGGGGGTTTTCCCCTTTGCATGGGTTTTAAAACTTTTTTGCCTCCCCCGGGGAACACGGGCATTATTTTTGGAGGGGGATTGGCCTTAATTTCCTTTTTCCCAAATTGTTTTTAGCCTTCAAATTTTTTTGGTTTTTTCCCGGGTAATTGGTACACCAGGACGCGGAAGATTGGTCTTTTCCCATTAAAGGGCTCTTGATTTAGATTCCCCTTTGGGCCACGGGAAATTTTAAGGGTTTGTTAAATTAAAAAAATTTAAAAAAGCAATGTTTTTTTCCATAAATTTCCCCCCCTTTTTTTATTTTTTTTAATTTTGACCAATTTGGTTTTGGCAAGGGGTTTTTTTTTTGAAACAAATTAATGAAAAAATAATCAAAGTTTGTTGTTTAAATTTTTCCAAAAAAAAGGGTTTTTTCAAAATTGGGGGTTTTTTGGTTTTTTTTTTTGGCCCAAAAATTTAAAATTTTAGTTTACGGTGTTTTGGAACAATAGTTTCCCGCCTTTGGGCCCAGCTTTCTCCCTGGTTTTGCATTGGGGGTTTTTAATTAAAAAAATATTTTTAAAAAGAAATTTGGAACGGAGGGAAATTTTTTGTTTGGGGAAAAATTTTTTTATAGTATTTTCTGGTTAAAATTTTGGGGGGAACCCATTGTTCCTTTTTTGTTCTTAAGTCCCTAAAAGCAAAATCAATTTTCCGGTAACCCTTTTTTTAGTTTAAAAAAAAGGGGGGTTTGGTCCAAAAAGGGGTTTTAATTTTTAAAGGGGAATTTTTTTTCCCAAAGGGAAAGGTTTAAAAGGGCCCCAAAAGGGTTTTTCAGTTTTGGACGGGTTTCCCAAATTTTCCCAAACCCCCCCTTTTGGTTTTTTAATTTAATTTCTTTTTTTTTTTAGTTTTAAAATTTTACATCTGTGATAAGGTAAATTATATCCATCGGGGGGGGGGTTTACCTAATCTTTACATATGTAACGTCCTGCACCCCCTTTCTTCCTAAACCGGGGGTAAAGCAGCTTCCCACTCAAGCCCGAACCCTCTTTATGGCCGGGGGAAATGGCCCCCCGGGGTGTTTGTTACCCTTTTACCCGCCATTCCCCCATAGGCTCTCCTGGGGATGGTCCGGGGAACCACAGGGGATTTTGCACGTTATCGCAAATCGAAAAAAACCCCAATCGGGATCCCACGATCGGGGGCCTGAAAAACGCTTTTACATTTTTTTGCAAGCGTGGAGATCGTTTAAAACGTTGGGGCAAACCCCGTTGGGGGCCGTAACCGATTAACGTGATGGTTTAACCAAAATTTTTGGGTAAAAAAAAATTAATAAACTTTTCCTTTGGGTTTTCCCTTAAGGAAAAATTACAAGGAAAAAAAACAAATTTTTTTTTTAAATTAAAAGTTATTGAATTTTTTGGGGGGTTTTTATTTTCAAAAATTTAATTGGGCCCCTAAAAATTTTTAACCCAATTTTTATTTTAAAAAATTTTTTCCCCAAAGGGATTGGGGCCCCTTCCCAGGAAGGGGTTTTTCAACCCCTAAATTTTGGGGTTTTAAAAAATTTCTTTCTCCCTTTTGGCCTTTTTTCTTTTTTTTTTTACTAAAAACCACTTCTTTTTAAACACAGGGCCCCAATTTTCTTTCGCCTTCCCCTTTTTCCTTGAAATTTGGCTACCTTTGGGTTGTGAGGGGTATTTCCCTTTGAAACCCCCTTTTCCCCTTCGGTTTAAACTTTTTTTAATTGGGGTTTTTAGTGCCCCAAACGCCGACGAAAAACCGCTCACACCCGGGGTATGTACACAGCGCCCCGCTTTTGGGGCAGGAGGGCCCTTAAAAACCTTTGGGGGGCCCCGCCCCCAAAACCCGGAATAGATTTACCCACCGATGGGCCTTTCCCTGGGGGATCTTTCATTGGTGTCCCCCACGTTTTGGATTTTTAAAAAAACTTTTCCCTTTTGGGGCTTGCTTCATATCTCGGTCCGACGGGGGTTTTAATTTAAAACCCTGAGTAGACTCCCCTGTTTTTTTTCCCCCCCCCGATACGTTGAATTTCCGGTAAAACCCAAATAATTTTTTGCAAATTTTTTTTTAAACTTTTTCCCCTTGTAATTTTCGGTGGTCCCCCTGCAGAAAAACGATTAAAAAGGTAACCCTTTTTTTTTTAAAATGGCTAAAATAAAAGGGGCCCTTTAAACCAAAACGGAAAATTTAAAAGTTTTGGGTTCTAAAATTTGGGGGAAAATGAATTGAAAGGGAAAAAAAATTTACAAGGGGCCATTTTTTTAACCGGGGTTTCTTTTCAGAAGTTGGAAGGTGGGTGTGGAAATTCCCTTGTTTTTTAAAAAAATTCTTCATTTATTATTTGAAAATTTCCCTTTTTTTAGTTTTTTAAACCCAAAATGCCAGAACGTTTTTGGCTCCTAAGGTTCATGTTTCCCCGGGGTTCCGGGGAAAACTATCTGGCTTTTAAAACCCCCGGGGGACCTTTGGGAGGGGCGGGGAAAATTTGAACATCAGTGTTTTTTTTTGATGATTCCTTTCTTGGGGGGGAGTTTAAAAAAAAACCCCCGTTTTAAAACCCTTGAAAAGGGGGGAATTCAGCTTGGGGGGGGAAAAACCCATTTCTTTTGGCCCCCCGGGACAGGTTTTTCGGGGGGTGTATAATGTAACCCCGGGGGTTTTTTCCCTTTCAAAAATTTTTTTCCTTAAAATTTTGGTTGCGGGTTAGCTTGAGAAAAAGAATTGGCCCAAACTTTTAACCCAAGTTTCCTATTAAAAAAAAATTTTTTTTTTTTTTTTCTGAAATCGGAGCTGGGATTAAAAGTAGAAAAAAACAAGCTTTAAAAAGTTTTTTTTTGTTTCTAAAAAGTGTTTTTTTATTTTGGTTTTAAAAAAACAAAAACTAAAAAAGAAACTAAAACCCTCTTTGGAGGATTTTTAAAACCAAATCTTAAAACGGGGTTTTGGGAAATGTTCCCAGAAAGGGAGGGAAAAAATACGGCTCACTGCGGGACCCGGACAGGGGGGTCCCAGAATCTCCCAATTGTGTTTATAATAGAAATTGCTTTTTCACTTTTTCACGAAAAAGACGGGAAAATTTTCCCCTCTGAATAGAAAACCCCCCAAAAAAACGGAAAAATTTTTCCTTTTTTTCTAAAGAAAAAAAATTTCTTTTTTAAAAAAGGGCTTTTTTCCCCCAAAAAAGAATTAAAATTTTATTCAACTTTGAAAGGGGGAATTATAATTTTTCAAACCCCAAAAAAATGTTATTTCCCAAAAAGGGCTTTCCTAGGCAAATTTTTGGGTTCCCTGCAAGGAAAAAAATTAAAATTTTTTTTTTGAAAAATTTTTAAATTTTTTTTTTTTAAAAAACTTTCAAATTCAAAAAAAGTTTTTTTTTTTTATATTATTTTAAATTTTTAAATTTTAAAAAGTGCGGGGTTTGGGGTTAAATTTTTTTTTTGGGGCAAAAAAGAAAAAAAAAAAAAACCCAATCTTGTTTTTTGGTTTTCCCCCCAAAAGAGGATTTTGAAATTTTCCCCTTAAAACCCCAAAACTTTAAAGTTTTAAAAATGGGGCGTTTTTTTCAAAAACCCCCAGGTTTGCCCCCCAACTTTTAAAATTTCAAGGGGGCCCTGGGGTATTTTTACATTTTTTAAAAAACTTAAGGGTATTATACGGGGAAAATTTTAATGAAATTTTTTTTTCCTGAGCAAAATTTTTTTTTTTTTTTTATGAAACACAGTAAAAAAAATTTAAAATTTTTTTTTCCTCAGTTAATTTTTAAGTTTTTAAATTTTAAAAAAGGGGTAAGGGGGAAAAGATTTTCTTTTTTTATTCCCTTGAAATGTTGAAGGGGAAGGGGGCCTTTTACTCCGGAACGTTTTCTTTTGGGTTTAAAGCGTTTTTTTAAAAAAATTTCGGGAATTGTGAAAAAAATGCTGATTTGTTTTGGGTTTTGGAAGACCTTTAAATTAAATTTTTTTTGAAAGGGCCCGGGGGGCCATGGGCAAAAGGGGGGGGGGAAATTCCAAAATTGCTTTTTTTTAGATGCCTTTACTTTACCAAAAAGGGCTTTCCCTTTCTTTTTAATGGGTTTTAAAGGGTCAAAAACCCCAAAGGAATTGTCCCGAGGCACTCAAACCCTGGGTTTTTTTTTCATCACAAACATTCCCTTTAAAAAAAGAAAACAAAATTTTGGGGGCCCTTTAAAAAAGTTTTAAAAAAATTTTTTTTTTAAACCCCAATTTTTTAAAAAGGGGAAGGGGATTACTTTAGCAAAAAAAGCTTTGGGTTCGGGGAAAAAGGTAAAAGGGGTTTTTCCCCCTTTAATTTAATTTTAAATTCCCTTTTCAGGTAAGGTTTTAAAAATTTGAAATTAATCTTAATTTTCTAAAAGGGTGATTTTTTAAATTCTATCTTCCCAAAGGGGAGGGGGTACCAACTCGCTTTTTTTTTCCCCTTTTTACCCCGGTTTCATGCGTTCCGTTTTTGGGTAAAGATTTGGGGGGGAAAAACCTCTTTGGTTTCCCCAAAACCCCCCCAAAACCTAAAAAATAAAACCGGGGAAAAAACCCAAGGGTTTATGGACCAAAAACCCCCCCTTAAAAAACCCTTTACCCCCCTTTTTTTCCCCCATTTTCCCCCAATTTGCCCTTTTTTTATGTTGGGGATTTTGCCCAAATGGGGGGAAAATTTTTTTTTGGGGGTTTTCCCCCCAAAAATAAAACTAAAAAGATACAGCCTTTTAATGATTTTTTTTTTAAAAATATTTACGTGAATTTTTTAAATTTAAAATTAGCCCCAAGTATTGGGAGAGGATTTTTACTAACCCAGGGCAAAAATGTTTTTAAAAGGGCCAGGAAAAAAGGGGGCCCCTTTTTCCATGCGGGGGGATTGGGGTTAAAATTTAAAGAAAAAGGAAAATCTTTATTTTATCCCAAGTTTAAAAAATTTTTTTAAAAAAAACCCCGGGGCCCTAGAGGTTTTGGGCCCGCGCACTGGCCTTTTTCCCCCCCTTAAAAGCGCGTGGGGGGGGGGGAAAAGTACCTTTTGGGGGGGGTTTGTAAAACCCCCCGGGGTTTTTTGGGGGTTTTAAAAGGGGGGGAAAACATCAAGGAATTTTTGGGGGAGGGTTAAAGGGTTTTTTTTCCCCTTTCCCGTTTTAGGAGTTTTTTCCCCCAAAATTGGGCTCACCCCTTGGGTGGGGCGGGGGATGGGTCCTTTTTCCCTTTCCCATTTTTTCACCCCCCCCCCCCCCCCTTTTTTTTTTTTCTTGTTTTTTTTTCCATAAACTTTTTAAGGTTTTTGCCCCCTTTTTCTTTTTTTTTTTTTCTTTTTTTTTCCCAAAACTTTCAGTTGGTTTTTTTTCTCACCTTTCCCTTTTGTTTTTAAAAACTGGGACAAAAGGTTGGGGGGAGTCTTTTTTTTTTCCCCCTTTTTTCTGGTCACCATGAAGCTTTTCCCTAGGTAAGGTTTGGACCCACTTACTTAAACTTTGGGGGGAAATAATCCCCCCTTCTGGGGGCTTTTTCCCCCGGGCCAAAAAAAACCCTAAAAGGTTATTTTTTTGGGTTTTTTAATTTTTTTTAGATTGAGTTATTCCCCCAAAAACCAAAAAGTTTTTTTTTCCAAAAGTTCAAAAAAACTTTGTAATTTTTTTTTTAATTTTTATTTAAAATTTTTAAAAAGGATGAAGTTTTTAAATTTTTTCTTTTAAAAAATTAAATTTAAAATTTTTTTTAAAAATTTTTTCCCCCCCAAAAAACCCCAACTTAAAGTGGTCAGATTGGTAGCCAAAAAAGGGGGTTTTGGGGAAATTTTTTTAAAACTTTTTTCGGAAAGGTTTTAAAAAAGGGCTTTGCTTTTTTTTTTTTTAAAAAAAAAAAATTAAAACCCTTTTTTTGTCAATTGGTAAAGGGGGTTTTATAAAGGTGTTTTTTTTTTCCCTTATTTAGCCCGAGATTTTAAATTTTTCACCTTCCCTTTTTTTTTAAAAAGTAAAAATTAAAAAAAAAAAAACCCCCCCTTTTTAAATTTTGTTTCTAAAATTTTTTAAAAGAAAAAAAAAAAATTTAAGCTAGGTTATATCCTAAACCCCTTGATATGGAGGGCCCCCTTGTTTTTTAAAAAAAATTTTAAAACCCCTTT
>JARQOC010000001.1:382163725-382253533 GCA_033576535.1 Allobates femoralis
TCACCAAATACGAACGTGTGCCGTGGCCTTTTCAAATACTGAGGTAGAAAAAAAAACCAAATAATGAAATGTGAGTGGCCTTAAATACTGAGGTAGAAAAACCAAATACTGAACGTGTGCAGTGGCCCTTTCAAATACTGAGGTAAAAAATCACCAAATACTCAAGTGTGCATGTTTGGTACAGTCCATGTCCTATCATTTAACAAGACTTTCAAAATGAAAATAGGGAATTACAAAAAAAAACTCTATTGGTCAGCCCGTTTTTTGGGATTTGCCAAAAATACAAGTGTTTTTGTATACAAATGGTTTGAGTAAAGATAAGGTTGGGACACACTGGCGTGAAAATTGGACGAGTGCAATGGAGAAAATCTGATTGAATCAACAATGTTACGAAAGATTTTGGTCTGTTGCGTTCTTTCTTTTCCAGAATCTGGTGAGAAAAAAATTTTTAAAATCTGCAAAAAGTATGCGATTTTGTGTGAGAGTCGCCAATGCAAGTCAATGGGTCTGACAAAATTACGAAGACATGGACAGGAACGGACCATCCCAGTGCCATCCTTTTTTTTAATGATAATTTTCATTCTGCAGTGGAAAAAGTAAAATGTTTCCCGTAAATGATTATACAGTAAAAAGTGTGAGAAAAAAACGGATTTTTACAGGAAAAAGCCCACCAAAGGATGTTATCGAAAAAAAAAAATTTCACGTCGATAGCAGTTGCATGAAACCGATAAAAAACAAATGTCCTGTCTGACTCTCCCGAGTGGAGAAAGGACTGAATTTTAAAACGCAGTGTGTTTTTTCCCACCCTTAAGGGAAAGGGGGGATGGGGGGGGAAAAATTAATGTATTTGGGGGTCCCTGTTGGGGGTTGCTGAGGGGCCAAGCATTTTTTCAAAAACCCCAAAGATTTTAAAGGGGGAAATCCCCAAATGATTTAAAATTTTAACCTTTATTGGGGGGGTTTATCCCCCGGCCCTAAAACTTTAAAATATCTTTTCCCAAAAATCCCTACCCTTTCCCAAAAGGTTTTTTTTTTAATTTGTTGAAACATGCAAAAATAAAAATTTTGGAAAAAAAGATTTTAAAACCAAGAAAGGGGGCCATTGCTGAAACATTTTTTTTACAGTTGAAAATTTTTTTAGAAAATCATTAGTTGTATTTTAGCTTTTCAGTATAATGCGGCGACATTTTAAGTCAGTAGTGAGAAAACTCTCACATCATGTTTTGTGTAAATTTTAGATGTTGACCTATGGTCTTAAGGTACCGTTACACCTGGAGACATCGCTGGAGATATCGCAGGCAACGCACTGGAGCGTGCACATTTTTGGCACCCGCCAGCGTCGCCGTCGCGTGTTTATACGCAGCGATATCTCCGGCGACACTGTGGCGATGTTTCAGGCGACATCGCTGTTGAGGTGTCTAGAAACCCCAGCAGCGATCCAGTAACATGGGAGCCAATGGCTCCCATCGCCTGTAACATCGCCAATCGCGATGTTGCAAGGGGCGAAGCTTACACATCGCCTGACAGTGGCTGCCTGGTTTCACAGCATTGCCTGCGTCACATAGGGAAATCTCGCTGGCGATGTCGCTGCCGATAGGCCACGCCCCTGCGTCACCTGCAAAATCACCAGCAATGTCTTCAGGTGTAACGGTACCTTTAGGTTACGCTCTGAACATACCCATAACATCTATCTATATAAACCTATAATTCTGTTAGTTTATACTAGGGTCTTTCTTATTTTGTACACTACAGGATTACCATAAATGTATATCAGATGCGGGTTCCACCATTGTTAAAACTAAATAGAGAAAGACACACAACTTGGTGGACAGAAATTGGACGCATATTTCTTATATTGTGGATATGTTGTGAATAGACAAGATGGTAATATAATTTTTCAGGCTCTTTTATACAAGCCATAATCTATGATTGATGGTAGGAATGTAAAAATGTAAAAAAGGCCAGCAATCACCATATCATCTAGTAAAATGCTTGTTTACCAGGTGATTCTATTTTTATGCTTACATAAAATTATCGTCAGCACATAAAAAGATACAGTATGAGCAAAGAACAATCGTGTTGGCGATCGTTTTCTTCCAGATCGATGCTCGTCATTTACACAGTTCTCTAAATGAGCACCTAACGACTTAAATATTGTTGATTGGGGCTTGTTACTGTCATGAAAGAGGCATATGTAAATGGACCATAAGGTTTGTACTGGTGTTGTTAGCGAATTTGTATTGGAGCCTTCTTGTTTGTTGAAGATTTTTCGCTGAAACAGATTCAGTAAAAAAGACTTGAAAGAAATTAAGTGACTAAGAACAGATTCCGTAACTAAAAACACATTGTCCTTGAAGTCTTAATTTTCTTCCTGTCTCACAGTCTGTTATAGTATCTTTCCTCGGTACATTCTTCAGAAGAATGTTTGTGGGATTGAGGGTAACCTTGGTTCTCATGGTGGCATTCATAGCAAGTAACAATTTGTATAAATCCTACATGGTTTATTCTCACAGATCACCTGAATATACCGTATTAGATCCTGTCTGCTAGTTTTAGGTTAGTGACTGAGATAAAGGGGTTTTTCCAGGTACACACTCTCCCTAGGTCCAGTGATGTTGCTCCACCACTGCTCTACTCCCTGTGTTTCATTACAGCCATTCATTAGGCTTTGCTGAAATCGGTAATTAGCTGCAGTGCTGATGTGCACTGTCGACTTGACATCAAAGCTGCTGCCAAAATAAAGAGGTTAAACAGTAGTAGAGAGTTGGCACTGGACCTCAGGAGGGTGAGTATCTGCTCTGTGTGTTGTTTTACAAGTTTAAAAGCTTTTTGGGACTACTTTGTTTTCAGAATGGAAGACCCCTTTAAATCTTTCTATATTTATGGGCAGATATACATAGTTTATAGGTAAGCGGGATCAAGTCAGGCCATAGCTTGGCAACATAAACAGTTGCTCATATTAAACCTCATCCAATTGGGGGGGTCATGTATGTGTCTTTATGTGTATGAGAACACATGGGAAGTGCTTACTATTACAAACATGCTCTTTTTGGATAAATACGGTATACAGACACACACACATAGTCATTTGTCATGTTGAAGTATCCCATGTAGGTTGTACTATGTAGTTATCTTACCTCACTGTGTACGGTAATTATTCTCAAAAGAAATGGTAAAATAACAAATTCAGCCCTTCCTCACAGAAGGCCGCTGGTGTTAAGTGTCCAATAATTCATTATTCCCCATTCACTTAGGACATTTTGTCACTTCAGCCTAGCATCTGCTTAGCCTTTTGCCACTCAGCCCTGGCAGTATTGACAGCAGATGGGTGTCTGTGGAGGGAAGACGCAGCTGGACTTGTGTAGAAACTCAGCAGGATGGTGCAAGCTGCAGCTTTTGTTCTGTCTGCATTGGGAAGGATTAAGAAAAAAAAGAAAAAACGTCATAACTAGGCATGAGCCCTGAAAAGCGCCAATAATAGCATAGAATGGAACAAAGCATAGACTGGGAGATGAATGCCTCTGGGGACATGGTTCTCAGTACGACTGAGTCACAGGACAGGCACCATTCATCCTAAATACAGGAAGAGAATGCAGACCCATGGGGTGCTGATGGGGTTAGTCAGCTTCCAGAATTGTTATGTACCTTAAACACTAGAGCGCAAAAGAAATCTGTAGAAAATGTTAAACTGTTACATAGTAGAGTTGTGATGTTGGATGTGTAGGCCTGCATATTTTAGTAGAAGTCTCTATATGATCAATATACGAAGGAAAAAAATTCATCCTGATTTTTTTTTGCAGGACTCAATCAGCTATAAACCCGCTAAATCTTATTGTACATTACAAAACTGGGCAAAGGAGTCACATGGCCAATGTGTCTAGATATTTTCTAAAGAACCCAACATCTCTAGATTGTTTTCCATTAATTAAATGTGTATTATAGCTGGAAAAAAAAATTACCTGACTCGCTAATAGTCTGCCTAGTTTTTAACGTCAATGTCAAGACAGAGTTAGATTGGCACCTCACAGTAGCGAACAATAGGGACAACTTGCATAAAGTTTGTATGTTCTCCCATGTACAACAGCCTGTAGCAGTCTGACATTTATATGAAAAGAAATAAAATTCTGCGTCCTATGAGTTATACATTAGGAGAGCTGACCTGGCTTCACCTCTACCATGGCCCTCCATGATATCACGGCTATGATGAATCTTTCTAGTAGGAGATTCCGGGCACCAAAATAATTTTCCTTGATAATTTATCTCCTTAAGCTGGGTCACACACACAGATATCTGGGCAGATATTGTTCGACAAGATCTCTGGTTGCAGTGAAATCATGACAGATTAGCTCCATTTGTACACAGCCACAAAATGGAACCAGTGTCCATGATTTCACATGCACCGAGAATATCAGAACAATATCTGCCCAGATATCTTGTGTATGACACCCAGCCTAAAGGTGGGGTCACACGGGGCCGATCTCGCTCCGCGACAACGTCCCGCTAAATGACTCACAGCGAAGTCGTCGGGGCGAAGCAAGTGCTTCGCGCTGTGTGACAGCAGCGACGCAACTGCAGGAATTATCGCTGGTCGAGGTTTGACAGGTTTATGTAACATGTTCATAAACCTCCCAACTGTTGACCAGCGCATAGAGCTGGATTCGCGCCGTCTACGACTGTTGGCCGCGCGATCTCAGCCTATATTGCAGGATTCTGACCATCCCTCGCGGCTTAGCCCATGTCCCATGCGAGCGATGGCTCCGGCCCACGGCATCGCCGCCTGCGGCGTCACCGGCGGCAACTCTGCCGTGTGACAGCTGGCCTGCGATGTCGGAAGCGAGCGGGCACCCGCGCATCGCTTCGACATCGCAGGCCAGATCGCCGCGTGTGACCCACCTTAACAGTCTTTGATCACATCCGCCGTTCAGATAGTTTTGAGGCTTTGTGGCTGTTGACAAGATTGAGTTGAATGGATGCCTTTGAAGGATTAAGATTTCCCTCTAAAGGTTTATACTTCTCATCATAAAGGAATAAAGGAGTATCACAGAGAAAGGTGATCAGCAAACATTTGGTCTGGTACAAAATTTTCAAAATTGCTGTTTTTTTTGCCTTTGTTTTAATCGACACTTGTCCGACAGGCATGATGATTGGACTGGGTTGGGCTATTTTTTGTACCATTTTTTTGCCCTTTGTTTACTACGGATGTAGCTAGAAAGATCCAAACATACACACTAAAGCCTATAGGGCTCTGATATTAATGGAGGCAAAATGTCTTTTGGGGTTTTCTGATTTGTCTGTATAAATAAGCAAGCCACCAAGAATAGTATACAATAAGGTATTTGACTACTTTTTTTATCCACAGTAAAAAATAATTTAAAAGGTGCAGTCAGGAATGATAAATTACTTGGGCAGATACCGTTTTTTGGCACTCATTAACCTGCCATTATTTATTTGAAAAATGGTCTGCACACTTTTGTGCAAGGAAAAAAGGGGTTTCTCCTTAGACCCCAATGAGCCTCTATACTGCCAGATCGGACCTCATACTTTGAGCTGATGAGGGGCAATACCCCCTAAAAAAACCTGCAAATGGAGGTTCTGGTCTGGTATTAATCTAAATCATAAAAAAAAAGGCTTGTTTTTGACTATAGGATTGCTACTTCCAATACGGTGCACTAGAATTTGTCCTATAACCCCTCTGGAAAAACAATCTGCATATTTTTTTTCCCAGAGGAGCATTGTAGCTTTTAAGTCTCCTCATCTCATCTCCAGATGTGGTATGTGACTCTCCACCAAACAGTCAGATCTCCTGAATGATGCAGCAATGATACGGCGACCCATATAACGACCTCGGCGATCGTTGAGATCTCGTCACACAGCAGCTAGACTGACGACTCAGACCTACATGGCTGAGTTCTGAGTTCGCCAACGAGGTCATTGTTAAGGCATCAAACACACCGATGCATGCTGCCCAGCGGAACCCGACGATCAAAAATGGTCCAATGACATTCCGACACGTTCAGCGATGTCACAGCGGGGGCCCCGGTTGTTGCTAACGTGTCAAACATAGTGAGATCGCTGGCAAGGTCGCTGTCGCGTCACAAAAACCTGTGACGAAACAGCGATCTTGATAGCTATCTCGCTATGTGTGACGGGGGCTTTAGACCCTTTAACAGTTAAACTCAGTATATAAGATTATCTCACCACAGGAACATTTTTTATACACATCCAATTATAGAACTTATTATTATTCCAAGATATATTGATTAAAGTTTACTTTGTTTATTTGACAATCCTTCTAATACACTGGTTCATAGACTATAAATGCTTATTACTTTAAACATTGTATTTCTTTGTTTTTAAATAAGAGTTTTGCACTTAGTTCCTTAGAATTCTTAAAAATATGTTGTGGCATTTTCTGACACATCACATTCAAGTACACCTTACCATTTAAAAGCATCATAGGATGGCACACAGACCGCCCATAGGGACTCCATGTATCACCATACCATCTTTTCATGTGACTTTGACATTTAGGGTGGAAACACACTATCCTACTTACATGCGAGTCTCTCTGAAAGACTCGGATCAGTGACCCTGAACGGCCTCCTCCCTTTCTGGATGTGAGTGTCAGCTGCTTGTGTTTTTGTGCAGCATCACATTTCCGTCCAGAGAGGGAGAGACCGTTCAGGGTCACTGATACAAGGCTCGTTCAAGAGACTCACATGTAAGTAGGATGATATTTTTCCAGCCTTAGGGTGGAAACACATTGGCATGAAAAAATGTTTCTCATCCAGGAGAGTCGTACAAGTGACATCCATTTTTTGTTTCCTGCATGCAACTGCTATGCGAGTATCCCCCATTTCTCTCAGATCCCCCCCGAAGTGATGTCCGGTGTCAACTGTTTTTTTTTTCCAAACAGTTTTACTGTTAATCATTTTCGGAACATTTTTCGTGTTGTCAGTGCGAATGATAATGTATCAGTAAAAAAAAAAAATGCCTTTTTTTGTCGTTGCGTCCCTGTGTGGTTCGTGTTTTTTCGGACCCATAGACTTGATTTTTGGGGAGTCTCGGTGTGAATGCATACTGTCCAATGTTGGGATTTGTTTTGTCCCTTTTTTGGTGAGAAAAAAAAACATCCGACACTCACCAAAGGCTTTAGGAAAAGAATAAAAATTGGTCCGACTGCAATAGATAAAAAACCCCATTGCAGTCTCCCACTTTTCGCCATTGTGTCGTACCCCTTTTAGGGGGCCTCACTAGGCATGGGTTTATATTATTTATTTTGGCAATCATCTGAACATTGGGTGATGCAAAATTTTAAAATTATTTTATGGGGCCCGATTACAAGATATTACGAACAAGGTCATATTATTTGTTTTAATCCATTCAAGTTTGGGGTCACCCAGACAATTTTGTGGCCCCTCATTACAGATAGAATACCCGCTGTGCTTCTTTCCTAAATAGGTAGCATAATTTGGAGGTGTGTTTGGGTCATGTCTGTTGTAGGAAAAATTGGCTCCCAAACAAGCGGTTTTAGGGTATGGGATGGGGTTTGCAAATGGGAGTGATAGCCTTTCCTTTTTCCAAAAAACCATTTTACCTTGTTTAAAAAACTCCCACTTTACCCGCACAAAACAAAACCCCGGGCCCTCACATTACCCACCATGCTTGACGATGGCGTCAGCACCTTCCCCTTCTTTTCAGTTTTTCTGTTTCAAAAGTTCTTTTTGTGATCCAAACACCCCAAAAATTTGTTCGTCGTCCCTTTTAAATTTTTTCCATTCTTCCCCTGTCCAATGCTGTGTTCTTTTGCCCTATTAAACTTTTCCTTTGATCAGCCAGTCTCAGATATGGCTTTTTTTTTGCCACTCTGAAACCAGATCCGATCGATTTTTCCCGTAGACATTGACACTTGGGGTTCTGGGGTCTATTTAAGGAAGCTGCCGTAGAGGAGCTTGAGGTGTCGATTTCTCAGTTAGAGCAGTGGTTTTAACGGGGTTGATGAACCCCGGGGGGATGGGGTGTCGGTCCGGGTTTGGTGGAGCCTCCGCCACAGGTCAAACATCCCAGGCTGCATGTAGATTTATCACTAAAGAAGGGTTTGGTGAATTGCATTGAAAATAGTGGGTTTTTTTGGGGACCCCAAAAAAGGGTTTTGAACACTGATCTAGAGACTTAATGTACTTGTCTTGTTTCATTGTGCAGCGGGGCCCCCCATTCTCTTTTACTCTGGCTAGGCCTGTTTGTGCTCTCCCCTTTAAGGAGTAATAACACCCTTGTAGGAAAACTTCAGTTTATTTGGGAAATTTCTGCATGGAATAGCCCTTCATTTTAATAACAAGAAAAGACTGTCAAGTTTTACATGGAAGTTCTTTTTTTGGGTATTTTTAGATTTTCATAGAAAAAAAAAAATGTAATGCTCCAGATTTCACCCGCTCAAAGGAAGATCAATTTTATGCTTTCTAAGCAGGAAACGTTTTCACTGTTTGGTTTTTTTGTACAAGACTTTTCTAGGGTTTTTTAAACATCCATTAGCTTTTACCAGTTGAAAAACAATGTTTAAATTAAAACACTGGAGTGGTGCTGTTGGGAAAAGGGCTTTAACCTATGTAGATATTGCATTTAAAAACCGACGTGAGTAGAATTATTTACCAAAATTAAAAATGTAAGAGTGTATTTTGAATCATTTAATGTTAGCTTCTTTAAAGAAATTTGCTTTACTTTCAAAAATAAAGGCAAATTTTAAGTGGGCCCCCCAAAATTTTGATGGTTGGTACATGTAAATGTATTTTAGCAAAAATGTTTTTTTTTAATTTATATCTGCGTTTGGAGTTTTTACCCAAAAAATTGGGGGAAAATACCCCCTGGTTATAGGAGTCAAAACCGGGGGGTTATTTCAGGGGTATAAACAGCAGCCCCCCGCTCCGTAATGGGGCCCCCCCCTGGCTGGTCATGAAGAAGTTATAAATATAGTGGCCCTCCCCGCCTGCCCAATGCATTAAAATTTTTTTCTCTTTTTCTTCTATTTTTTGAGGGTGAGTTTTTTAGGCGCCCCCAAAGGGAAAAAAAAGTCATGAAAAAAAAGGGATTCCCCCGGGCGCGGGGGAGGGGCACTATAAGAACTTGCTTTTAAAGACCGGAGCTAGGGGGGGGTTTTTATTAAAGAAAAGGGCCTTATCTAAAAGGGGGTTGTTTAAAAGGGGGGCCCTCATTTACTCCTGAAAATGGGGTCTGTTTTAGGGGTTGTAAACCCTGGGGGGTGAATAAAAAAGGGGCGCTTTTTTTTAGGGGGTGCAATAACGGGGCTGCAAACCACTGGGGCTGGTATAAGGGGTTTTCAAACCACTTTGTGAATAGGGGCCCCCCAACGGGGTGCAATACCCACTGGGGGTGTAATATAGGGGTGAATACCATGGGGTTTTGTATATAGGGGGGCCCCCATTATGGGGGGGGATACACTTTGGGAAAGGGGGGCAATACCCGGGCTCAATACCATGGGGTGCTTTTTTATAGGGGCTGGGGAAACCTTTGGGTGTGTAATAGGGTTTGTATACAAAATGGGCGATTCCCCTGGGGTGCATTAGGGGGCAAATTACCCTGGGTGCGTATAAGGGGCTGCAATTCCCTTGGGGCTGCTGTTATGGGGCTGCAATACCATTTGGGCTGCAATACCACTGGGGGCCCCGCTGTATTAGGGGGGCAATACACGGGGTGCGATTAGGGGTGTGTTTAAAACCCTGGGGCTGCAATAAAACCCTCTGTGAAAAAGGGGTAAATCCATCCCGTTATTAGGGGCCCATTACCAGGGGCTTTAAACCCCTTTGGGGGTGCTGATTTGGGCTTGTTTTAAATCGGGGCATATACCCTTTTGGGCGTTTCGGGGGGGCCCTTTTTTTTTCCCCTCTTGTGTATTCCCCCTGGGGAAATGCTTATCTCATGGGGACTTGTTTTCCTTGCTGGGGGTTGTATATTGTGGATCCCCCTTGGGGTTATACCAGCAAAAGTTTTAAAAGGGTTTTGGGGGCAAAATAGGGGGGCTTAACCTGCTTTAACAGATTACGGAAAGCCAACATGCAAATTAATTGGGAAAAAAAATTTTTGGAAACCAAATAATTTGACGCTATACCCCCTGAATCCCTTTTAATAATGTTTTGGGATGGCTTTTAAAAGATGCTCCCAAAAATTTTGGCAGAAAAGGGTTATTTCCCCTAAAGAAAGGATTACCTTTGAAATCCCTTTGGTAGATCCTTCTCTAACCGGAAAAATCTTAAGGGGTCTTCCCTCCCTCTTTTTTCATTTAAGTTATGTTTTTTAAAAAAAAAACCCCCAAAATAATGCTCAATCGATTTTTCCATTAAATTGGGTCTTTCTGCATTTTTCTTCATAATTTCTTTGATGGGGAGAGTAAGTTTTATTGAATTGTGTCTCCCAAGAAGAAAAAACCGCTCTCATAGTAAAAAAGCCCCTTAAAATAACTGGTTCTTTTTAATTTGAAAGGATCCTATTCTTCACCCTGTTTTTGATGGTCTCATTTTAAAAGTAAATTTATTTTTAGCAGGTTTGGTTTATTTGGGTTTTAAAAAGTAAATTAGTGAAAAAAAACCAAAATCAAAGAATTGTAGAAGGGGCTTCTTAACAAAATTTTTTTAAAAAATTCCATAAAAAATTTGTTTTTTCTCTGTATTTACAAATGGAAAAAAAAAATTTTTGGGAATAAAATTTTAGTGGGTGGGAAATTGTAAATTGAACTTAGTATTTAAAAAAAAATTTAAAAGGGGCCCCGAAAAAAAAGGACAAATTTTTTGATTTTTCGTTAATGAAAATTCAAACCCGGCTGGGTTGCAGCAAAATTTAATTTTTAATATAGGCCCCCGCAAGCTTTTCCCCCCAATATTTCCTAACTGGTTTTATTGGGGTTTACATATAAACAATGTTTAAAATGTGAAGGGGCAAAGGTTTTTGTAAACTTTTTTTGATTTATTTAAATGATACCTGATTTATTAAATTTTTTAGGAAAAATTTGCAATGCCCCACAAATATTTCCTTTCTAATGAAATAAAACAGTTAAAATTTAAAGCCCAAAAGGGGTTTACAAGTTGCCGAAAGTAAAAGGATACGCTAGTTGATTTTTTATAAGGCCTGGGTACCGTGCAGTGCCCAAAAATGCCCCCGCGAGAGATTTTTCTGATGAAAGGCCAGGCATTTTCAAGGGATTTTGGGGTCATGCGTAGTGACAGGAAATTCCAAATTTCCCCTTCATCTGCCCTGAAGATCCCAAGACTGTGGGTTGGGACATGGTTACCGTGTTGAGATTGCTGTTTCATCTCATCACACCCGTACGAGCACCCCGGATGGGAGGTCAGGTTTTTGGGCGCGTCTGTAAACCCCCTTCAGTGAAACAGGAGTAAATGTGCTTTTTTGATTATTAAAAAAATGAAAGGCCAATTCCAGAGGAATTGTAAAAGTATCCTTTTTTTTGGATTTAGCAGTTAAATTTTTAAAAGAGGAAATTTTTACGTGGGGACAAAGATTTTGACCCCTTTCAATTTTTCATCTTTTTCATTCCCATTTTGGGAAATTTAAAAAAAATTTTTTTTTTTAAAGACGCAAATCTTTGAAAAAAAACAAAGGTGATTTTTGTTAAATTTTTAAAAAAAAAAAAAACTGGAAAAATCAATGGTTTTAGAAATTTTAGGGAAAATAGTTTTTAAGAATGCAAACTTTTTAAACCATCTTTTTAAAATACCAACTTTTTGTCCAGAGGAAGGCAAAAAAAACCCATTCCCCAAATAGCTCCATTTGGGAAAAAATTTTCCTGATTCCAATTGAATCCGGGAAACCCTGATTTAAAGTCTATTAAAAAGAAAAACTTATTGTTTTCAAAAAACCCTTAGGGGTTTTAAATTTAGTGTGAAACCCCCCCCTTACAAATTGGGCAGATTCCCCAATCTCAATTCTTCAGTAAAAATCCAGTCTTGTTTTGATTAAACCTTCTTTTTGGGTGTAGAGGGGGCCACCTTGTCCCCACCTCAGGCCCAAGAGCAAAAAAGATATTAAAAAAACTCGTAAAAGCCCCCAAAACCCCTTATTATTTAAAAACCAAAACCCTTGCCCAAAAAAATAACCCCAAAGTTTAATAACGTTTGGAATTTAACCCAGTTTAAAATTTGGGGTTTTTTGAGCCCCGTTCGTAGTTTTCTAAAAGAAAGAAGTCACCGTATTTTTTAGGTGGCAATGTCAGTTTGGCGGGGCCCGGTGGGAAACTTTTGGGCCTAAAAGTTGCCTTTTTGTAATAGAGGACTTCTCTTTGGACTTGTTACTCGCGAAATTCTTTTTTAACCCCCCAGACTGTCCTTTCCACAAATTTGTCTTGAGTTTGGGCAGTTCTTTACCCCTTTGTTTTTTTTGGTTGACACACTGTGGTTTGGGTCTTTTTTTAGCGGGTTTTTTTAAAACAAGTCCCTATCAGTTTTTAATTAAAACACTTCTCAATGAAGGAAGTGAACTCTCAAAAGGGAATCCAGGGGTTGGCAGCTGAGACTTAATTGGTTCGAGCAAACTGAACTTATACTTTATTTTCGTTTTCTTTTATTAAAAAAAAATTTTCATAAATATCACATTTCTGTTTTTTCCCCCAATTTGCTTTGTAATTAAAAGGAAAAAAAATGCTTTTTGGAATTTCCAAAGGCTGAATGAAAAAATTTTAGTGAAAAATTGGCCCCCTGAAAACTTTTGTATCATAATTTAAAAGATCTCAAAGAAGGGAAAAATCTTTTTATGTCAATGCAACTTCAACCTGCCCATATTTTACCCGAGGCATTTTTTTATTTAAATATAGGTTCATTAGTTTTGCCATTTTCTTTGTCCCCTTTAACTCCCTGCAAATTAAGGTTTCCATTACCTCAATTTGGTATCCTACTGATATTTTATTTTTTAGGTTTTACATACCCTGTAGGATTTTTTGAAAGAAAGTTAGGGGGGGGTGATTTTTTCCAATTTTTTGCCCAAAAGGGAAAAAGGTCTCTGCCCCAAAGAACCACAGGACATAAAAACCATCTTCCTTTGAGAAAACACCTGTTGACCAGCCTTAGGAATGTTGGGAAATGTTTTGCCAGCCTAAAGTTAAGAGGGGGTTATTGCTGCTGCACACTGAGGCGGTGGATGATGAGCGCTTCTCTGCCCCTGCACTGAAGGGTCTAATACACACAAATATAGTTGAATACATGAAGATGAGAACCAGAATCTCCTTGTTCTCTGCAGCCACACTACATCCTTCGGTGGGACACATACGGCCCATAGACCATATGTTGTACAGGCCTGTTTTAGAATGAAGCTGTTGAAACCATCCACAATGATTACTCTTTTCACTCTCTGTATAATTGATCTAGGATCACACCATATTTGGACTCTACCGATGTACATATCCGATGTGCATATAGACTAAACATATGCCAGCAGCGCCTTTTTGGCATTCCTTTGGCCCGAGCATGTTCTACTTTTGTCTTTAGTGAAGTATAAAATTGTATGCAATTGACTGCACTTTTCAATAAACTTTTTAATTACCGTATATACTCGTGTATAAGCCGACCCGTGTATAAGCCGACCCCCCTACTTTTGCCCCAAAAATCTGGAAAAACCTATTGACTCGTGTATAAGCCGAGGGTGGACCCCAGCACAGGTATACAGACCCCAGCAGTGTGGTATACAGGCCTCCCCAGTGGTAGTATACAGCAGCCCCAGTGGTAGTATACAGATTCCCCAGCAGCCCCAGTGGTAGTATACAGATTCCCCAGCAGCCCCAGTGGTAGTATACAGGAGCCCCAGCAGCCCCAGTGGTAGTATACAGGAGCCCCAGCAGCCCCAGTGGTAGTATACAGGAGCCCCAGCAGCCCCAGTGGTAGTATACAGGAGCCCCAGCAGCCCCAGTGGTAGTATACAGGAGCCCCAGCAGCCCCAGTGGTAGTATACAGGAGCCCCAGTGGTAGTATACAGATTCCCCAGCAGCCCCAGTGGTAGTATACAGATTCCCCAGCAGCCCCAGTGGTAGTATACAGGAGCCCCAGCAGCCCCAGTGGTAGTATACAGGAGCCCCAGCAGCCCCAGTGGTAGTATACAGGAGCCCCAGTGGTAGTATACAGATTCCCCAGCAGCCCCAGTGGTAGTATACAGATTCCCCAGCAGCCCCAGTGGTAGTATACAGGAGCCCCAGCAGCCCCAGTGGTAGTATACAGGAGCCCCAGCAGCCCCAGTGGTAGTATACAGGAGCCCCAGCAGCCCCAGTGGTAGTATACAGGAGCCCCAGTGGTAGTATACAGATTCCCCAGCAGCCCCAGTGGTAGTATACAGGAGCCCCAGCAGCCCCAGTGGTAGTATACAGGAGGCCCAGCAGCCCCAGTGGTAGTATACAGGAGCCCCAGCAGCCCCAGTGGTAGTATACAGGAGCCACAGCAGCCCCAGTGGTAGTATACAGGAGCCCCAGCAGCCCCAGTGGTAGTATACAGGAGCCCCAGCAGCCCCAGTGGTAGTATACAGGAGCCCCAGCAGCCCCAGTGGTAGTATACAGCAGCCCCAGTGGTATACAGCAGGCCCCCAGGGGTACATATAGCAGCCCCCAGGGGGTACCCAGCAGCCCCCTGGGGGTACCAACAGCCCCCTGGGGGTACCAACAGCCCCCTGGGGGTACCAACAGCCCCCAGGGGGTACCAGCAGCCCCCAGGGGGTACCAACAGCCCCCTGGGGGTACCAACAGCCCCCAGGGGGTACCAACAACCCCCAGGGGGTACCAACAGCCCCCTGGGGGTACCAATAGCCCCCAGGGGGTACCAACAGCCCCCAGGGGGTACCAACAGCCCCCTGGGGGTACCAACAGCCCCCTGGGGGTCCCCAGCAGGTACCCCAGCAGCCCCCAGGGGGTACCAACAGCCCCCTGGGGGTACCAACAGCCCCCAGGGGGTACCAACAGCCCCCAGGGGGTACCAACAGCCCCCTGGGGGTACCAATAGCCCCCAGGGGGTACCAACAGCCCCCAGGGGGTACCAACAGCCCCCTGGGGGTACCAACAGCCCCCAGGGGGTCCCCAGCAGGTGCCCCAGCAGCCCCCAGGGGGTACCCAGCAGCCCCCTGGGGGTCCCCAGCAGCCCCTGGGGGTACACAGCGGCCCTCGCCCCCCCTTGCAAGGCCCCCCCCCCCCCCCCCGCTTCTCTTACCATTCCGGACTTCTGATCCGCGCCGCTCCTCGCTCCTCCGCGCTGCTCCGTCCGTCTTCTACATCCGGGATCCCCGGCCGCGCGATGACGTCACATGCCTGCGACGGCCGGAGATCCGAGATGTAGAAGACGGACGGAGCAGCGAGGAGGAGCGAGGAGCGGCGCGGATCAGAAGTCCGGAATGGTAATATAACCATCGGGGGGGGGGGGGCCCTTACAAGGGGGGCAGGTGCCAGCACTTGGGGGGGGATTTAATTAGTTATGCACTGCTTTCCCCTGCCGGTGATAGACAGGGGAAAGCAGTGCATATTTAATGAGCGGCCCCACGTGACGGGGCCGCTCATACAGCAGCCTCCCCCCCCGCCTCCTGAAGCCTCCACAGCCCCCGGACACAGCCCCGGACACAGCCCCCCCCCGTATTGACTCGTGTATAAGCCGAGGGGGAGACTTTTCAGGCCAAATTTTGGGCTGAAAAACTCGGCTTATACACGAGTATATACGGTAACTAAAATTGTTGTAAGTTTGGTTTTAATGAAAAGTTGAGAAATCATGCAGCAATAGTAGGTACTGCTAGAATTGTGGTGGCAGAGAATTCGGTGTTTGCTGATATTCTGGAGAACTGCAGTAATTACGTATCTGATTGCCTGTATATGTCTCATGAACTTCCATTGTCAGCAGGTCTTCATGAATATTAGTAGTATACACTGCCCATGTGCAAAGTCATAAACATTGTGATGGAGAACATGGTGTCCAGTATTCTCCATCTCTCAATTTTTGGCTTTTTTTATCTTCTTCATGAGACTAGACTAAGTCATGTGTAAACATCAGGTTTAGAAATAGATTTTTCTTCTTTAAGAGGACAGGAATAAAGGAGGACATTGTTTTTGACTCAGCATCTCTAGACTGGTCTGCTGCCCAGAGCGAGCTGTTCAGTGTAGCACTTCTTAGTGTTTTGGTGTCCAAAGCATCTGCTTTTGTGCAGTTATTTCAGAAAGGCGGTTAGTAATTAATTGAATTAAAAGACAAATTAAAATGCTCCGCACACTTCACAGGGATTGCTGGCGAAATGACTGTGGGAATATGGTTCACATTATGTGCTATACCACTGCAACATAGTAAAAAAAAATATTAAAAAAATATATATATATATTGATTTTTTCTTTAGTTGTGAAATGTTAACTGTTGCATTTCTGAAGAATAATTATTTAGTGTCCAAGTATGTCTCCTGATCTGAACCCAACCAAATCAGCTATAGGGATTTTTAAAGAGACAAGTTGAGTGGCACTCTCCATTCAGCATTCAGGCTTTAAAGAGGTTATTCTTGAAGAAGGGAAAGCTACATACCGTATATACTCGTGTATAAGCCGACCCGTGTATAAGCCGACCCCCCTACTTTTGCCCCCAAAACCCGGGAAAACCTATTGACTCGTGTATAAGCCGAGGGTGGACCCCAGCACAGGTATACAGCCCCCAGCAGTGTGGTATACTGCAACCCCAGAGGTATACAGCAGCAGCCCCAGTGGTAGTATACAGCAGCCCCACAGGTATATACAGCCCCAGTGGTAGTATCCAGCAGCCCCAGAGGTATATACAGCCCTAGTGTAGTATACAGCAGCCCCAGAGGTATATACAGCCCCAGTGTAGTATACAGAAGCCCCAGAGGTATATACAGCCCCAGTGGTAGTATACAGCAGCCCCAGAGGTATATACAGCCCCAGTGGTAGTATACAGCAGCCCCAGAGGTATATACAGCCCCAGTGTAGTATACAGCAGCCCTAGAGGTATATACAGCCCCAGTGGTAGTATACAGCAGCCCCACAGGTATATACAGCCCCAGTGGTAGTATCCAGCAGCCCCGGAGGTATATACAGCCCCAGTGTAGTATACGGCAGCCCCAGAGGTATATACAGCCCCAGTGATAGTATACAGCCCCCCACCTCCTTATCATGTCCCCCCCCGGGCTGCGGCAGCTGTCAAAATAACAAACACTTTATACATCACCTTCCGGCGCAGCTACTCCGCTCCTCCGGTCCTCCGCTCGCCGGCTGCTTCTTCTTGTGCCGACTTCAGTGACCGCGCGCAGGAAATGACGTCATCTCCTGCGCCCGGTCACATGACACCGGCACAAGCAGGAAGAAGAAGCCGGCGAGCGGAGGACCGGAGGAGCGGAGTAGCTGCGCCGGAAGGTGATGTATAAAGTGTTTGTTATTTTGACAGCTGCCGCAGGCTGGGGGGGGACATGATAAGGAGGGGGGGCTGTTTATTACTCTGGGGGACCCATATTAAGGAGGGGGGGCTGTGTAGTGCAATATGCACGGCATCCCCCCGCCGCTGATGACGGGGGGATGCCGTGCATATTCATTGCACTAATGAGGCGGCCCCACGTGACCGCCTGCGGTCACTGTGGCCCCCTCCTGCCTCCTCCAGCCCCCGGTCACAGCCCCCCCCCCCACAGCATACCGTATGACCCGTGTATAAGCCGAGGGGGGGACTTTTCAGCCCAATTTTTGGGCTGAAAAACTCGGCTTATACACGAGTATATACGGTAATTAACCTCACTTTCATGTTGTGAGTTAAAAAATATTTTATGAAACTGAGTCTTGTCAAAATGTAGAAAATTGTCTGTATTCTATGACATTGATGAAAATCAAACTTTTCAAAGAAGGTGCCCTCATTTATGCTGAGCAATGTATACACTCCAAAATTAGAGAACAATGTATGATGACTTGATTTTTTTCAGACAGAATGTAATCTACATTGACCAACATTTGTCGGTATTTGTGTAAGGAGTACATCATGTCACTAGAACTGTGTTTACCAAAATAACCAAAGTTTATCAACTTAAAACCTTTATTTTACACAAAATGTGATGATCATAAATAGAGAACAGCAATGATTGTAGCACAGAGAAATATTAAAACTACATTTTGTGAAGGTTACAACAGTCACCAATCAGTAGGGAGTGTACAGGCCTTTGCTTTGAATGACTTCAGCACATCGGCAGCCACAGGACATCACTAGTCTCTCACACTGCTCTGGTGTGATTTTGGACCACTCTTCTTCCAGTCTCTTCCACAGTTCTGTGACTGTTGTAGGTTTCCTTGCCATAATTTGTCACCAAGGATCTTCCAGAGGTTTCCTATTGGGGTTAGGTCAGGACACTGGGCTGGCCATTTCAGTATTTCAATGATTTCTATTTCAAGGAACTGCTGTATCCATTTAGCTGTGTCCCAGGGGACATTGTCCTGCATGAAAATTGCTGGCTGATTGAAGACTGAAAGCAAGTAAGGAATGACGTGTTGTTGAAGAAGGTTCTGATACACACTCACTCTGCCATGTAACTGTATGAGAGATCCAAACCCTGCAGCAGAAAACAACTATGACACTTCCTCCACCACCTTTCACTGACTTCTTTACACTTTGAATTTAATTCTTCCCCAGTTTGTCGATGAACATAATGTTTTCCATCAAACCCAAATAAATGAAACTTACTTTCATCATTAAAATGAACTGTGGACCACTTCTCCTCTGTTCACTAACATGTCACTTACCAAAGGGGAGTCACACCTTTTGATTCTTTCTGCTAATGAGAGGTTTGGTCACTGCAGAGTGGGCTTTCAGGCCAAATGCTCTTAAACATCATGACACTGTATGAAGAGACAGATTCTTACCCTTTTCAGTGCTTAACTAGCAAGCTATGGTAGCTGCAGTGTTGAAACTATTACCCATGGAGATTCTTTGCATTATCCTGTCCTCTCTTGCTTTTGTCTTTTGAGGGCAACCAGCCTTCTTGGGGCACTTGAAAGAGTTTGATGTTGTAAAGATGCAATCACAGACTTGGAACGACCAACGTCTGTTGCTGTGTTTGGTAGAGTGACCCATTTGGCCTTCATCTGGACAACCTGATGCCGGAAGGTTTCAGTCACTATGGAACAGCACACCATTTTTTCAAAGTGAGTGCAAACTGGAAAGTTAGGCTGCCAGTTAAATATGGTTTGTCAGATAATTAAGGAAATTAGTACCAGGTTCCAGACTAACACCAATCACTTGCAGGTATCTGAAAGTGTTCCTTAATTTTGATCAGTGTTCTTTTTCATTTATCTCATTTGCATTTTTATTCTGTGCTTTAGAATATATTAAGTTTATGAAATAGTCTTAAAATACTGCTAATTTACTCATGTTAGGATATTGTCACGCTGGGTGTGGGGAGACACCCAGCGCTGGATGACGACAGGGGGGGAAAGGAGACCCTGTAGCTAAGGGCAAAAAAGGGAGATGGTGACCCCTAGATAAACTAGCGCTGGCACCTGGCTCCCCTAACGTCACTATACAGTTTCCGCAACTGTCGCCGCCAGGATACCTATTCCCTGAATGACCTTGAACTACAACTAAATAAGGATCAAAGCAGGTAAACACTAGTCAACCCGGCTACCAACTAAAGATAAACACAAGGGAAACAAAGACGGAAGGGAAGAAACACTTAGGGGCCTTTCACACTTGTGTTTTTTTCCTGATCTGGAAGATCAGGAAAAAACCTGATTCTTACAGGATTCATTTTTTTGCCCATTCACTTTAATGATTTCAGATAGAATCTTGTTGCTTCAGGTTTTTTCCTGAAATCATTAAAGTGAATGGGCAAAAAAATGAATCCTGTAAGAATCAGGTTTTTTCCTGATCTTCCAGATCAGGAAAAAAACGCAAGTGTGAAAGGCCCCTTAGCTTGAGAAGATCCACACAGCAATTCAACAGAAACTCCATGATACACTGCTGAACTGAAAAGCTTCCTCCAAACACCTGACAAGCTATCACCAGCAGTGCATCCTGGGTGTCAAGGAGAATATATAGACAGCTCAAGGTAAGGGATCAGCTGGGTCCTAGTGACCTCTAAGTTTCACTAAAAGGGAAATACTTGTTATAGCAACAGAGAATTTTCATTAGGATTTGGACTGTTTGGCCAAATGCTGGGACCTTCTGCGAGTGGCCTCTACAGTCTCATCTGTGCCTCATGACACACCCGTGACAGATATTTCCACATAGGGCAACACAATGACCTTAACATTAGGGAATTTGTGTGTTCTCTAATTTTAATCGCCAGTGTATAATATCAATCATTTGTGATTTCCATAATTCCACATTTTTTTAATGATGGTGTTGTAATTATGTGAGAGTATCTAACAGAGCTCTGGACAGCTAGATACTCGCCACATACAACAACAAAATTGAAAAGTTATGGAATTATGGAAATCACAGGATTTATAAACTTGTTAATGATATTCAAATTATGAAAAAAAACTAGAAATACACATGCTTGCACGCTTTGGCATACTATCACTGATGTTATTAATGGTTGTCTAAGGAATGTTCTGGCACACTGATATCACTTGAACAGGCAAATAAAAATCCCCTGCTGGCAGCTTTCTTTGTAATTGCTGACCAGTGACGTCCCAGATGTGTTGAATGCAGCTGCCATTGGTAACAAGTTTAGGCCATACAGGCTGCTCACAATAGCATGAGCAAGATGTGGTCTGGTGATGTCATGTCAAAAAATGGCACCTGGGACACTTTGGAGAAATGGCCTTCCTCTCGTGCCACAACCAAATCAATATAACACCAAACTGGTGGTATACTCCAAATGAAGACCACTACTGTGTACAATATGCCACCCCACATCATAATTCCAGCAATGGAACCGGTATGATGTTCCCTCATGAGGGCTCATTCAAGGCGTTGTCCATGTGGTTCCAATACCAATCTCTGCCTAACATTACATCCAAGACAAAAGTGGGATTCCCTCCATTCCACCATTCATTGCTGTCTTGCTGTACACCATGATAGTCTTTGAAAGTGGTTGTGTGAGGTCAACATCTGCACCTAGACATCTGGCTTGTAACACATATCCTACAAATGCCTTATGATGGTGTCACAATGGTCTCTCTTACCTGGATCTTGTGACTGGTTTTGGACCTGTGTCTAATGTCTTTATTGAGAATTCATATTAAACGTGTTTCTTTCCTTTGGGAGTTGAGGAGTTAATATCAGTCTCTGCTGCTAGCAAACTAGCTAGGTCTCTTGTCAAGGTGTGGACCCTGTGATTACTTCCATCTCCTTTATATGGTCGCATAGTTCCAGCATGCCTTGCTGGTGATTGAACATTTCTGGCCAAACTTCCTGAGATGAAGGTGTGTTTCTGCAAAGCTGACTACTGCTAAGCCGTCTGCTGTCAAGAAGCGTGGCACCAGGTGTGAAGTTGCCTGTGAAGTTTCCTGTCTGTCTCTTCTTCCTCTTGTCTTGTTTATTGCAGTGGTTGGCACTAGTCTCCCGTCGGACATTCACTGTTGAGGGCTAATATCAGGGCCAGCGAGGGCCTAGGTATCCTGCTCGGCGACGAGTTAAAAGAACTTGTACAGGGATGGTAGGGAGATCAGAGCACAGTCACAGGTGAGTGAAGGAGGTCACCACACCCTCATTCCCTATGAGCAGGGCCCTCTGCTGTATTTGTCCCCCCACTCCGAGTTGTGTCTCCCCATCTATTGTTTTGTGTAGTGCGCCGAGTATCATTGGTCCGTACGCCACTGTCACGCACGGTAGCTGGACAACCCCTGTGTCCAGTGATAGATGGTTTGTATAGACACTTTTGCACATTAGGTTTGGTATGTGATGTCCAATTTCACTTGCAGTGCAGAATGGATCAGTTATGTAACCAGTGATATGGCCATTTCTCCAAAGTGTTCAAGAAGTTGTTTTTCCACACGGCAGCACCAGGCTGTATGTTGTTTGTGCTATTGAGCAGTCTGCGTGGCCTGAACATACTGCCATGGCCTGGTGTAAGTGCTGGTATTTCTGTCGGTAGTGGTCATACTCGAGTCTGAATAAATCAAGGCATTTTGAAAATGTTGTTATCACTAACGTGTACTGATTACCAGAATTCTGTGTTATAGATATAAAAATGATTGTTTGTATTATTATTATTTTTACCGTTGAGGAGTATAAAAAATTATTACAATACATAGACATGGCTATTTTATATTCAGGATATTGGAAATGGAGCTTTCGTTAACTTTACAGGCATGTGCATGTCCAAATACGTGACCTAACTATACACATATGAGTGAGGCATAAAGATGATATTTATTCACATATACTGAAAGTAACTTACACTTGAAGCTTAGGAAGTGTTTGGTAAATCTCACTATAATGGTAATTATGTCAAAGTATTCCCTTGCTCATACTTAGTGCAGATTGCCCTGAAATGCAGTGACCATAAAAACAATAGATATAATGCTGCATATACAGGATGATGTGTCACTTCCCATTTCCACTTCCTACCCGTGGCATATAACAATAACAACACGTGGGAAACATGTCTCCTGTCTGAGCAGAGGAGATTGTATTGTGTTCCAATGATGGGCCGATGGGGTCAGCTTTTTAATACAATCACTTCTTGTAGTGTAAGGAAGGCTCTATGATCCTGATGGAAGAACTATTTCTGGGCTCAGAGTTGTGATGTCAAGTTCTCTTCAAAGTCAGCAGAACACAGTATGACGTGTCATCTGCAAATGGATTCTTACCAGTCTGATGGCTAATTGGTCAAGAAGTAGACATTAAACTCAGTGACTGAATCATTATCTGATTCATTGGAGCATGTTGAGCTGAGACATAGCCTGAGGCTGCAGGTCATGAGTCTATCATCAACTCACCAGTAATGTCTCATCTGTCAATAGTGAGAGCGGTTTATATCAAATTAGATCATTTTGCATATATAGATCACCTACAGTATATTTATGAGTAAAAGGGGACCTGTCACCAGATCAAAAGTAGCCACTTCTTTCTATTATTTGATTCTTGCTGCTTCCCTGAGTATTCTGTTTTTTATTATTACCTTTTTTTTTTTATATCCACTCTATAGTTTCGGCCCTCTGTTATATACACACCTTCCAGCGGCTTCACCTTTTTGCTCTTGCTATCTTGACTGTAACTTCTGACTGACTGACTGGAAGTCAGAAGTTATACATCTCAAGGTGCCAATACATCTCTATGAGAGCCAGAACGTAGACCAAAACAAGACTTCCATAGAGTTGCATTGAAGAGTGACCTCCGGAGTGCTCCATGAAACACTGAAGCTGCCGGCAGGTCACAAATAGAGATGAGGGAACCCTTCAAGGTTCGGTTACAGTTGCCGAACTTCCCGATGTTGAGCAAACGTGTTCGGATTCAGAATTTGAGTGCTTTTCATTTGCAAAGCACTGGAGCGAGCATCACTGTGGTTGGTTACAGTTGGTTCTTGGCCCAGTGTTCGATCAGCTCAGACTTAGCTTAAAAGCACAGTTTTGCGGGGTAGTGTGTGTCCAAAAATAATTTAAGAAACAAACCTGCCCTCTTAGCCTCGGAAGTGTTTTACTTATGGCTAGCTGTATGTAGGTGGAGAGCTGAACTGCCAATCAGTGACTTACATTGAGGTTCGGGTAAAGTTCGGGGTCACGAACAGTGCACTTAAGGTACCGTCACACGCGGCAATTTTGCTAGGCCACTTCACTGGCAATTTGCTGGTTGCAGTGAAATCATGGACACATTGTTACATTTGTACACGGCAACAAAATGGAACAATGTGTCCATGATTTCACTGCAACCAGCAAATTGCCAGTGAAATTGCATGCAATGTTGTGTCGTGTAACGGTACCTTAAAACGTATGGCTACACCACCCAAACCTGAACTGCAAAAGGTTTGATCATCACTAGTCACGAATCACAGGAGACCAACCGGAGCAGGCAAGAGACTTACATTTAAAGCACCGCTCCAGAGGTGAAATCAAAACAATCCAAACAAAGGAGTGGTGCTTTAAGCATGCGTTTTGTGGGTTAAAAAAATAATTGTCAGCAAAACCTGCCTAATATGTATTGGCTTAATGTTATTACCGCAAACCCTTCAACACTTGGGGTCGGTGATGTAACTAGAACAGGTGCAGGGGTTTCAATCACACCTGGGCCCTGAAAGTCCTTTTGGCCTTCAAAAAAGACTATTGCTATTAAAGATTTGCAATAATTGGGGGCCCCCTTGGCGCTTTCGTATCAAGGCCTTTGAGCTTTAAGTTACACCACTGCTTATGACTATGCCAAAATAATCCCATCTGAGTTTAACTAATCTCCATTTAAGATCAAATCATGGTTTAAGTCTAAAAAAGCATGAAAAACTGTGCCAAAGTGGCCTGATCTGAATGTGGTCTTATCGCATACGTCCTCTATAGCCCTGAATCCGATGCCTAATGCTTGAATTATTGTTGTATATCATCATTGCATGTGAAATACTAACTCCTAGTAATAGTGAGCGGAGTGACTTGGGTCCTCAGACTAAGTGAGAGTGTTGGTATCTGGAGACTGCGGGGTCAGGGTGCTGGTGAATTTGTCTAGTGCTTTGCTCAGGGTCAGGATAGGGTGCTGACAAGGTCTTGCTTGTGTTAAATAGTAATATGAGACTCTTGAAACCTATGTGCAGTCAGCCATAGCTAGCTCATGGCCTGGCCTCAGGAAGGGTTTTATATTTCTACGATATGTCATTAGTGAGCTCCACGTTTGTGTCTCCAAAAGAAGAAATCACTGAGTGACTACTAAACATACATCACTTAAAGAAAGGTATTGGTTCTGTATCTCACTCTATTGTGTCAGTCTATATTCATTTACCTTTTTATCTAGACTCGAATGACCTTTGATTTTCAAACATGATGGTGTGAGTAGAACAACAACTGATAGTTACATTTCTGTCATGTGATAAAAACACACTCTATATTATACATATAATGACAAATTCCAATTTAGCTAGGGATCTGTACACATTGACAATGATTAAAGGGAACCTGTCACCAGGTTTTTGCTAACTCATCTTGAGCAGCATCAGTAGAGACCCTGTTTCCAACTATGTCACTTTGTTTACGGGATACAGAAGCTGAGACACAATCAGAGTTCTTCAATATAGAAGAAATGGCGGCAATCACTGACAGTGTGATCTTCAGTTCATTTCAAATACTGTGCTTCATCAAACAGGTCGGCCCGTTGGGCACTGGACCCATATCCGTCCCCTCGGCACCCTGCCATTCTCTTCCTCCCCTCACCTACCTATTTGATGAAGCACTGTATTTGAAATAAACTGAAGATCACACTTTCGGTGAGTCCCACCATTTCTTCTATATTGCTGATCCATACTGCCCGTCTGCTGGGATTTTGGATTGTACACCTGTGGCAGCTTCAGTTCATCTTTGTGGGAGATGTGCTGCATAACACTCAGCGAGGTTTGTGCAAACTCTGTTGTCCTTTCTCTAGTATTTACAGTCAGAGTTCTTCGATGTTTTATGAAGCTGAGGTGAGAAAGATGCCCACACCAGGTTTATTATGTACATTGTCTATTGACAGTGAGCTGATTATCACCATGAGGCAATTTATCCCAGCAATGATAATGTCCTAGTGATAAAACCTTCACTATAAGTGATCAACAGTAAGCAGCTTAATAAATTACATAGCTGAAATCCTTGTTTCACCCCCAATCTAATGCTGTTTTCAGATTACATAGAAAAAGTCCTGCTGGCAGATTTCCTTTAAAGGAAACCAACCAGCAGGATTTACACATATGGTAAAAGTACTGGTATGGAGGTGCTAGGATGGTGAATAAAATCATACCTTCAATTTCTAGACTCGATCTTTCATTGCAGTAAAACGTTTTATCAAAGCTCCTGAAATCACAGCAGCAGTTGATTGACATAAGTAGCAGGGTAAGGAACTATGTGGGATTAGAAATGACCTGACCCACATAGTGGGTCTTTACCTTACAGTGATATGGTGGCCTAAAGAAAGAACCCTATTCTGGCGTCTGTATTATGGTGACAATTCCCAGTTTGGTAGTGAATCTATTGCTCTGAACTAGTGGCATTGAAGATCTCTATGATAATGATAATTTATAATCATAAAATCCACTTTCAACCTGAAACTTGAAACCATAATATGGATGCAAAGAGATGCCCAAATTACAATCTAAGGAGTGCAGATATGAATATATAAGGCCCCTTTCACATCAGCGTTTTTTCAAATCGCGGCAGATGCGGTGAAAAAACCACATCTGCCGCGATTACCGCATACCGGCTGCACTTGCGGCACGGTTGTGGCATGGTTGCGGCAAGCCCCATACAATGTATAGGCGGGCTTGCGGCAGGTGCGGCAAGTGCGGTTTTGGCACTTGCGGCAGGTGCGGCCGCGAGAAAAACCACGGTCAGTTTTTTCGCAGCCGCACCTGCTGCAAGTGCCAAAACCGCACTTGCCGCACCTGCCGCAATCCCGCCTATACATTGTATGGGGCTTTCCGCAACCGTGCCGCAAGTGCAGCCGGTATGCGGTAATCGCGGCAGATGCATTTTTTTCACCGCATCTGCCGCAATTTGAAAAAAAATGCTGATGTGAAAGGGGCCTTACATGAAAGTCTACTAATCTCTACATGAAGTTTATGCTCCACCATGTCCACTATGACCATTGGATGATGATGCTGACACTGAAGAACGGGGTTCCTGCTCTGAATGTTTCCATATTCTGTATCTTGTTCTACAGCTCAGTCCAAGGGGAGGACATATCATTGGTGTAACCTGTGCAGCTGCACAGGGCCCAGGAGATTAGGGGGCTTATTTCTACCGCCAAAGCAGGTGTAATTGTGCATTATGAGGAGCTATTGAACTGCAAAGGGCGCATATACTGTTCCTGCACAGGGGCCCTTTTCAGTGCTCAGTCCTATTCCCTTACATGTCCTCTTTTGTTGTAAGGCTATGTTCATACTAGACGTTTCTAATCCGTATTTGTTGCTGCGTTTTTTTTTTAAAAACTACAAAAACGGATCAGTCACAGCATCTGCCAGCAAACTGAATGTGAATTTCAATTTGCTGTGCAGACGTCAGCGTGTTTGACTGCTGCGTTAGTGATCCAGAAAATAATGAGCGTCAATTATTGAACTGATTTTCTGGATACGCTTTCTGCACCACTAACATCCAACTACTTACAGCCTACGGTGATCCCCGGTGATGTTTTCCTTCCGGGCATCACAGGGCCTACGGGTAGTCCGGTACAGTATTTCAAGGACCTGCCATCATGTGACTCACTATGTGACTCAGTCACATGGGTCACAGGTCCTGTAAGTACCGTATTCTATTAGCCACAGGTCTTGCCGGTGCCCGGAACGAAGACATCACCAGAGCTCACCATGGGCTCTCTTAGGAGGTTAAGAAAGTGTGTGTGTCTCTGTCTGTGTGTCTGTCTGTGTCCCCCAAAAATGGAGCAAAAAAGCAGCTCAAATGGATGATGCGTTTGTGATGCTTTTTTGCAAAAAGAGAATTCATTTTTGATGCAGAAACTACACCAAAAACGGATCAACAAAAAATGGAGCACAAACACTCTGTCTGAATTCAGTCTAAGAACATGTAATGAATATACAAATATCACTTTCACAGTGGATGAGAACTCAGATCTCCAGTGCTCCTGATGGGTAGTAGCAATCCTATAAGTCAATACCAAAGCTTTAAATAGCCTTGGCACATGACTCCGGATAAAAAGCCAAACAAGAATCTCCATTTGCAGACAGCAGCTTCAGGACTCTTGTTTGGTTTATAAATAGGTCCATCTTGGAGTACTCCTTAAAGTGAAAGTATCACTACATTTGACCTATCTAAACTATTAATATGGGCATACAGGTTATAGACTGATGGAAAAAGTCCTACCTGCAGATGCCTTAAGTTGTTCAGAAGTTGGACAGATAAGTTGGTGTGTCTAAAGTGGCCATTATTGTAGATAAATCATCTTTTATCACTTTATATAAATAAAGTTATTCCAGGCTATGGGGCGGATGCTGCCTGGAAGATGACTCTGCCTCTAGAGCTTGTTTTAAATCTAATGGTACCTTTACACGCCGCTACCGAAAGGTAGAAACCGGTAGGTATCGGAGACAATTGTACCTTTTACCTTCACAACACCGCGAAGTGGCGGCGTGTAATTCAGGCTGTACCTTCCTGTCTCTTTGGATACCTGTGTTTCAGCCGTGCTGAAAAATAAGCAGTTATAACCCCTATGGTGGCGGCATGTAATCGGGGCACAGGCACGGTATTTGAGTTACCTGGGGCGTGCTACAGCGTCATGTATACCACGCCCCATCAGCTATCATTGGTGGGGACTACTGTGTACCCATTTTCTGTCCCTGCACAGGGCGGCATATTTAACGAGCTGACCAGTCACAATACACATTTGCGTCATGTATTAGCCAGCCTCCCTGCGCTGGCTGGCCAATCATGATGTTATTGCATTGTCCAATCACCGTACGAGCGTTGCGTAATACACTTTTCTGTCACGCCTATGTAGTTACGGCGCACAATATTTACGCCCATATTCCCTTGTTGTAGCGGCGTGTAAATCAGGGAAGATGCTCCACAGAAGGTAACCTGCGGCACCCGTCGGCACTTCCGGGGAACGAAAATACCTTCTGTGGAGCACCTTGTGGCGACGTGTATTTGCGGCATCAGGTACCGTTAGCAACTGTTGAAAACGCGCGCGTGCACATGCGGTGCCTACCTGTTGCTACCCTCGGTAGCGGCGTGTAAAGGTACCATAAGGGGGAGTTACCAGTGTGATATATGATGACTGCTCCCTGCCCTCCTGATCTCACTGCAGAGCTGTATGTGTTATCTGCAGATTCCTTAGTATTCTCAGTTCCATCTCACAGGCAGACAGGGTGCAACATTATTACAATACAGCAGAGCTCAGTGAGCTACAAAAATGTGTTTGCAAGAAGTCAGATTTCATTTCTCCTGTTCTGTGTTAGTTACTTGTCTCACACTGGTAACTCCCCTTTTATTTAAAACAAGCTATGGAGGCTATCTTCCAGGCAGCATCCACCCATAGCTTGGAACAGCTCATTTATATAAAGTGATAAAAGATGATTTATCTACAACAAGGCATCTGCAGGTAGGACTTTTTCAGCAGTCTATAACCTGTATCCCCCATCAAAATAGTTTAGAAAGGTCAAATGTGGTGACAGATTTCCTTTAAAGGTGTTGTCTGCTTTCTGTGACTTTGTTTTTAAATGCTTGTATTTGGGGTCAAAAGTAATCCTTTTATGAGATAATAAAGATTAATAATTTTCACTTATATGGCATAGTATTGTCTTGTATATAGATAATTATATGGTGGTCATGTTCTGTGCGGCCACCGCTGCTGTAGAACCTCTGGGGACAATGACCAGCAGCTTGGATGGCTTCGCTCCCGACAGACGGAGCGGGGACCCCAGGGCAGTGGGTAAGAAGTCAGTCTATTCCTGGCCGGTGTTTATTGGGTCATTAGCACCTCAGTGTATCGTGCAACCTCTGCAGCCGGTGATCGCCGCAAAGAAAAGTCTCACACACTTCTGTCAGAGTTCTGTACCTTTTACTTCAACACTTTAACCAGGTCACCGGGTGCTTCACTTTGCTAATCTCCGGTCCAGTTGTTTCTCAAGGTCTGGGACTGTGTCATTGAGACCCTTAGGTGTTCCTTTCTTTCTCACGCCGTTTCCCTCTACTCTCGGTGTTCCTTTCACTCTCGGTGGTACTCTCAGCACCTCTAGTTCATCTTGCCTCTCTCGTCAGCGCCTCCACGCACAGAGCTCAGGTACCGACAGCCACAGGCATTGATTGGCACCGTTTCCTAGTACCGTGCCTTACTACGGCTGCCTTCTCCAAGGTATGCTGGGTTTCTGGTTCACAGTTCCCTTTAAGACCCTCCGGTTTCAGTGGTTCGGGCCTACAGGTGCTGCGCCGTGTTAAGGGTCGGTCCCCTGTTTCATCCACCAGCCCCTCTGTTCCTCAGCCAGATACGAGCGTGCGGGTGATCTTAATCTTCCTCCGCACCCCAAGGGCTCCTTCTCTCTCTTCTACACCCTTCTGTTCTTTCCTCTCGGGGTGAGTGTGACCGTGCTCCAGCCTACGGGAGCAAACACCTCTTCCACCTCTCGACTCTCACTCCGACTTCCTACTCCTTTGCTATCTTCCTCCCGACGCCCCCTATGTTCTACCCTGTGTCCCCTCTCTGAGACTGGGCCCATCCTCCCGGATCCGCCCACTGTCCCTGCCCGGGGTTATACCTGTGTTGCAGTGTTGGGTCTCAACTTCACTATCCCAGTTCAGAGAACAGGAGCACTACTCTCCCGCTAATGGAGGAGTGCAGTACACCTGGTGGCGGCCAGACCAGTGGGGCGCCACACTGGCATCATTGGTCCTCTCCCTGTACTACGGGCAGTGTATCTCACTCTGCAGTACGGGCAGTGTATCACCCTTAGTACTGCAGGCGGTGTATCTCTGTACTACAGACGATGTATCTCCCTCTGTACTATGGCCGGTATAGCTCTCTGTACTAAGGGCGGTGTATCTCCCTCTGTACTATAAGCGGTGTATTTCCCTCTGCACTATGGGTGGTGTATCTCCCTCTGCTCTGTACTACGGGTGGTGTGTCTCTCTCTCTGTAGTATGGGCGATGTATCTTCCTCTGTACTACGGGTGGTGTATCTCCCCTCTGTACTAAGGGCGGTGAATCTCCCTTTGTACTACGTGCGGTGTATCTCCATCTGCACTACAGGCGGCATATCTCCCTATACTATGGACAGTGTATCTTCCTTTGTAGTATGGGTGGTGTATCTCCCTTTGTACTACAGGCCGTGTATCTCCCTTCTGTACTACAGGTGGTGTATCTCTGTACTATGGGCGGTGTATCTCCCTCTATACTGCAGGTGGTGTATCTCCCCCTGTACACGGGCGGTGTATCTCTCTCTATACTACGGGCGGTGTATCTCTTTCTGTACTACGGGGGGTGTATCTCCCTCTGTTGTATGGGTGGTGTATATCCCTCTGTACTATGGGTGGTGTATCTACCTCTGTACTACATACGGTGTATCTCCCTCTGTAATATAGGCGATGTATCTCCCCCTGTACTACAGGCGGAGTATCTCTCTCTGTACTACGGACAGTGTATCTCCCCCTGTACTACGAGCGGTGTATCGTCCTCTGTACTACTTGCGGTGTATCTACCTCTGTACTACATACGGTGTATCTCAATCTCTAGTATGGGCGGTGTATCTCTCTCTGCACTATGGGTGGTGTATCTCCCTCAGTACTACATATGGTGTATCTCCCTCTGTACTACGGGCGGTGCATCTACCTCTGTACTACGGGTGCTGTATCTTCCTCTGTACTACGGGTGGTGTATCTAAGTCAGTACTACATACTGTGTATCACGCTCTGTAGTATGGGCGGTGTATCTCCCTCTGTAATACATACGGTGTATCTTCCTCTGTACTACTGGCGGTGTATCTCCCTTTGTAGTATGGGCGGTGTATCTCCCTCTGCACTATGGGTGGTGTATCTCCCTCTGCACTTTGGATGGTGTATTTCCCTCTGTACTACATATGGTGTATCTCCCCCTGTACTACGGGCAGTGTATCTCCCCCTGTACTACGGGCAGTGTATCTCCCCCTGTACTACGGGTGGTGTATCTCCCTCTGCATTACAGGCGGTGTATATCGCTGTGCTCTGTACTATGGGTGGTGTATGTCCTTCAGTACTTTGGGTGGTGTATCTTCCTCTGTTCTGCGGGCTGTGTATTTCCCTCTATACTATGGGCAGTGTATCTCCCTCTGTACTACATGCAGTGTATCTCCATCTGTATTACGGGCGGTGTATATCGCTGTGCTCTGTACTATGGGTGGTGTATCTCGCTCAGTACTTTGGGCGGTGTATCTCCCTCTGTTCTGCGGGCTCTGTATCTCCCCCTGTACTACGGGCGGTGTATCTCCCTCTGTACTTCGGGCGGTGTATATCCCTCCGCACTACTCGCGGACAGCGTCCTCTCTCCTTCTGTACCTGTATGCCATATGTTGTCCATGTACCTTGTACTTGTCTTTGTATACCCTTCCATATGTAAAGCACCATGAAATTAATGGCGCTATAATAATAAATAATAATAATAATAATACTACGGGCGGTGTATCTCCCTCTGTACTTCGGGCGGTGTATATCCCCCTGCACTACTCGCGGACAGCGTCCCCTCTCCTTCTGTACCTGTATGCCATACGTTTTCCATGTATCTTGTACTTGTCTTTGTATACCCTTCCATATTTAAAGCACCATGAAATTAATGGCGCTATAATAATAAATAATAATAATACTACGGGAGGTGTATCTTCCTCTATACTATGGACGTTGTATCTCCCTCTATATTATGGGCGGTGTATCTCCCTCTGTACTACATACGGTGAATGCAGATAGTAGATGACTAATCCTGCTCAGGTTATGTTACAGTCAGATGAAACTAAACCTTTCCATTGCATCCAGGGTAATTGTGAGTGAATGTGAAGGGTAAGAGCAACAGCGTTTACCTATAACCTGTCTTTTGTCCATCAGCTGCCTATTGTCTTTTTGGTTAAGATCTTACTTAGATAGCAATTGTTTTACCTCCGGTTCATAAGCCTGAAAAGGAAAGGTTTGTGTCTGGGACTTACAATATTTCAAAGTTTTTCAGATACTTTTGGTTTCCCTGTATATTTTCCTTTCTGTCTGATACAGGAGAACCATGCAGTCATACTTTGGTTTCCTCAAGGTCTGTTGGTTGAGGTCCAGTTTTTGCAGAAGACGAGTACAATCACTGCTTTGTCTACCCAAGACATGGTTTACTTCTGGAGTCTCTCGTGATCAGATAGAGACTGTTTACATAACATGTCACTCAGTAACACTCCAATAATCCAATAACGCTGGATAAAAACCTACTTTCTTTGTATCCGCCTGGTCGTTTTGACAGTTGCATATTGTTTTAGTCTAGCCAGATGTCACTTATTGCAATCTAAAGCCGTGGTATTAAATATTTGTAACACATCTCAAGAATAAAATCATCAGACTTGAAGTCTCACAGCATGTGCGCTTACCTTGAATTTAACCAAATATTGGCTGTTAGCTGCCATTTCTACTCAGATAAAGGCTACCTGAAGTGCTCTTCCCCAGGATGTCAGGCAGACTAGAAGAATTTATGCTCCCCCATAACCATTACTAGTCAGCAGGCTTGCTGTCTGGGTGTGATGTTTACTCCAAATGGGACAAAGCGCCGCTCAACCTGTGCTGCTACCGAAGAATACCAGAGAGTCGGGATATCTGGGATATGATATTTACTTTATTTCCGACGCGTTTCGGAGCTGCTACCGGGCTCCTTCCTCAGGTACAATCAAGATATTATGGTGCAGACAGCTATATATACATGTAAGAGCGCCAAACTGCATTATTGCTGAATCATAGTGATGTCACATTAGTGGTGGAGGCTCTGACGTGGTACTATGTGTCATGAGTGTCAAGGAAGTGTCTGAGGACGGAGCCCGGTAGCAGGTTCGAAACGCGTCGGAAATAAAGTAAATATCCCAGATATCCCGACTCTCTGGTGTTCTTCGGCAGCAGCGCAGGTTGTGCGGCACTTCATCCCATTTGGAGTTAACTTCACCGCGGTCATCCGTGGAGGTGTGGATCCTGCAGCAGCTTTCTATCAGAGCCATCATACTTGGTTATGGGTTACACAACCATATCAGGTGAGCAGATTTCATTAAGATTTCGTTCCATCTCCTCTCCAAGGGATAAGACCCTATTGTGCATTATCTCACATTCCAGATGGGTGTTATGTTTGACTCTGATGTTTCCTTCACCCCACATAGACAATCTCTCGCCCACTCTTGCCGCTTGCACCTGAAGAACATCTCTAGAATTCGCCCCTTTCTCACCTTGGAAACCATAAAAAACCCTCACTGTGGCCCTAATTCACTCCCGCTTTGACTATTGTAATTCTTTTTTAATTGGCCTCCCCTCCACTAGACTCCCGTCTCCAGTCCATCCTTAATGCAGCAGTCCGGATTACCTATCTAGCTAACCATTACTCAAACGCTTCTGCTCTATGCCAGTCATTGCACTGGCTGCCTATACACTATAGGATCCAAATCAAACTGCTTGTTCTCACCAACAAAGCTCTTCACAGTGCAACACTTCCCTACATCTCCTCCCTCATCTCTGTCTATCACCCCACCCGTTCTCTTCGCTCTGGAAGTGACTTCAGACACTTCTACATTAATCCGAACCTCCCACTCCCGACTCCAAGACTTCTCCCGAACTACACCAATTCTCTGGAATGCTCTAACCCAAGAAATTAGATGTATCCACAACTTACATAGTTTCAGGCGAACCCTAAAAACACATCTTTTTAGGGCGGCCTATCATGGTCCCTAGTCAAAGTCATCTGGACATACCCTGTCCGCCCCACCAGTCTCAAGTGGATCACAAATAATGGTTGGTGGCCACTTATACTGCTCCTATCTGTTCCCCATCTCCTCGAGTTGACTAGACCACCATTGTAAATAAGCACCTGTACTTTGTGTCACCCCACCTCATTCTTAGATTGTAAGCTCTTATGAGCAGGGCTGTCATTATTTTGCTGTAATTACTGTATTGTATTATGCTTTGTATTGTATTGTATTGTTTTTTGTATTGTATTGTATTTTCTGATAACTGTTTCTTATGATTGTTTAACTATGAACCTCTGAATTGTGAAGTGCTGCGGAATATGTTGGCGCTATACAAATAAAGATTATTATTATTACTTAAAGGGATGTTCTAGGGAACAAATATATTATTAAATAGCCTTTGTTTAATCACAATCACCTTACATGTGCATCCCAATTCTCATTAGTCTCTGATTCCTGGTCCCATGCTCAATGCACCAAATGGCCCGGAAATGCCCACTTCATCGGGGGCCAGGAAAGCGTCATAACAGGACGTGCAGGTGATAGGGGATCGTGAGTAGGATTCCTGCTATTTTAAAACTATATTCAAGAGATCCAGAATCATTGCACTATATATTATGGAATATTTGTGGTTACTATTTAAATGAATCCAGTGGGTATACTGTTACCACAGCTTACTTTCCAGGTTAGACACCCAGAAGCTCTGCTATTAGAAGCCTACCAGGATCCGGTGTCTAACGTTCAGATACCTTCAGGCACCCTGGAAGGAAGTGGAAAGAAGTAGTTTGTAAACGTTTTACTGCTTTTTTGTAATTACCTATGTGGGATTTCCCCTAATAATGGCTCCAAACCTTCCATTTTATCCCTGTTTTGCAGGAAAGGATTAGCAGTGTACTATGTTCTCGTAAGATCATAAAATTATGCTTGTTCTGTTCATTTTTTTTAATAGAATATTGTAAATAAACAGAATACTGTTTTCAGGTCCAATATTCTGTACTGATTGATTTTTCAAAAAGGGTTGTCTGCTTTTATAAAACATCAGATAGTTATAAAAAAATAATCTGAGTATTATTCATCCACAGTGGGTGATCACTTAGTTCTCTGCTGCCCACTCCCCAAGGAATTAATATTTATGTAGTGAGTGACAGCAGTGCACTGCCCTCTTCTGGGTTTGTGTTCTGTGTGTGCAGCTCTCCATGTGCATGGCACAGTGCAGGGGAGAAAGGAGGGGGTAAGAGGTGTGTGCTCTTTGCAGCTCCACATCTGACATCTTCAGTGTGTGTATCTGAGATATATGTGTAGTGTGTGCTGGAGATATTTCTATGTGTTTGTAACAACATTTGTGCATTTGTTCAGCAGATGCACACAATACATGAATATAGAAAAACCAAAGTTCATATAAACACATAGAAATCTCTTACAGACAGGACACAAATTGCAGCACAAAACCTTCCCCCTTATGTTTCCCCCTCAGAAGGAGCCTGTAGATGTCTTATAGATTCAGTGTAACTTCAACACAGAATGGAGGGACAGAATACCAGCTTGGATAGGCGTAGTTATTTAAATAACATTTACATACTGTGACTATTCACTAGTCCGGTCAATTACGTTTAATGCTGAAGCTAGCTACCTGCTGGATGTGAAGATACCTATAAACTCCTTGACAGAAGTTATGTCGCTTATTCATGTTATGTAAATTAAAGCCTATAACCTGACGTTAAATTCATCCATTGGTTGTATAAATTACTCTTTTGAAAGCTGAAACTCTCCGAAATGTGGTTTAGGTTAAGAAAATAAATTGTCATCATTGCTGAAATATTGATTATTTAATGAACAGAGAGTGGTCAGGTTTTGTCAAGACAAAAGTTTTGTCGCCCACAGAAAGTAATGTGATTTTCAAACAAAAAATTAACTTAAAATTCAAATATATGTTGCATAACATTGGTGAATGAAGTTGTGGTGCCATTAGAGTCATATTTAATATTTTGTGTGACTTCCATGAGCTTGAAGGACTGCATCCATGCGGTTCAACAATGATTCATACAATTTATTAATGAAGTCATCAGGAATAGCAAAGAATGCAGTCTTTCATACCTTACAGAGTTCATCTAGATTCTTTGGTTTTGTCTTCAAAGCTTCCTCTTTCATCCTACCCCAAACATGCTCAATCATGTTCATGTCTGGTGACTGGGCTGGTCAGTCCTTGAGCACCTTGATCTTTTTTGCCTGGAGGAACTTTGTTGTAGAGATGGATGTATGAGATGGAGCACCATCCTGCTGCACAATTTGACCCCTTTTATTATTTGGAATATAAGAAGTAGTTAATACTTCTTGATATTTTAGGCTATTGATATTGCCTTCTTCCTTGCAAATGTTTTGCACCCCCCATACTGAATGTAACCTCAGACCATGATCTTTCCACCACCAAATTTAATTGTTTTATGGGTGTATTTTGGATCCATATGGGCTCCAGTAGGTCTCCTGCAGTATTTGAGGTGTGCTGCGGTGTAATTCTACTGAAGATTAATCAGAGAATTCCACCTTCTGCCACTTTTCCAGCGTCCATCTGTTTAGCAGGCTTTGGGACTTTGCAAATCCCACACGCTTTTTTATTTGCCTTTTGTTTAATGCTGGCTTCTGGGCACTGATTCGACCATGGAGGCCATTTTGAGACAGAATCCTGCAAACTGTTCTAGTTGACACTGGGACTTGAGGTGACCAGGCCTGTTGGAGCTCTGCTGCAGTGGAAGAAGGGCTTGCTTTGGATTTTCTAACCAACAAACGTTCCTCCTGAGCAGATGTCTTGCGGGGTCTGCAGGACCTGGGCTTGTCAAACACATCTCCAGTCACTTCAAATTTTTTTTTAATTATTTGTACTTGACGCTGAGACACATTAAAGGTGCCAGCCACCTCTGCAGTGGATCTGGTCTTCAGCCTCTTGATAATCAAGGCTTTGTATGCAGGGTGGATTTTTGGCATGTTGTCAGAGCTCAAGTTGCAGATCAAGAGAAGGTCTGGGGTGCTGGGTTTCATTTTAGACATACCCAGTAATTAACCAATCATTTACTGAGGACACATGAGGATGTAAACTAGGATTGGGTGCATTATATGACCAGGCGACAAAACTTTTGTCTTGCTAAAATCTGACCATTCTGTGTTCATTAAATGATCCATATTTCAGCATTAATGACAATTTATTTTCTGAACCTAAACCACATTTCAGAGGGTTTCAGCTTTCAGAAGAGTAATTTATACAACCAATGGATGAATTTAACATCAAGTTATAAGCTTTTATTTACATACCATGGATAAGCAACATAACGTCTGTCAAGGAGTGTAGCAAGAAAACTACAAAGGGTATTTATTTTTACATATTTTGAAAGGTCTGCCTGAGCACTATTCAAGGGTACTATTAGTATCATAGTGAAAAATTACCTGATAGAGTCCCTTTAGCAGCCAAAGTAAAAACAACTCGAAAAGCTGTCACACACACATGACAGACACTTTTCACCTGGTTATAGGTCTTGTTTTAAGGGATCATATTGATGGCCCATCCTTAGGGCAGGTTTGCCAGGTGTCACAACCCCCTCCTATTTGGTATTAATAACCTACCCTAAGACTAGTCCATTATTATTCATCAACTGCTGTCCAAAGGAACACAATGGGTTCTAGGCAACTTAGTGCCTCTTATGAATTTCAATGGTCACTTATTAGCTAACATAGGAAATTTTTATTGCAAAATGTTAATATGTAGCATTTTTACAATTCAATCATCAGACAAAATAATTGTATTTAAAGGGAACCTGTCATTAGGTTTTCATATACAGTACAGCCAGCACCTATAGGCCCTCTGTTACAGCATACTAGAATGCTGTATATATGTTGCCAATCTTCTCCTTATTGCACAAAAAAATTCTTTTATTATACTTAAAGCCGGCACGGTCCAGTCCAATGGGCGTCTCTGGCCTCTTATATTCTTATGATCGCCATCCTCCTAACCTACTGATGACGGATTGCCTCTAAAAGAGGTTGTCTGAAAGTTATAGCTCTTTATTTCGTTTCCTTGCGCAGCAATACGCCATAGTGAATGTTACAGCAAATAACTGGCCTCAACTGAAATGTGAGGATGTATACAATCAAAGATTGATGATGACCACAAAAGCATCACCACTGGATTTGTGGGTATATACAGTACTGCTTTTTTTTTGTATTTTAAAACCTGTCCTTTCATTTTTTTTGGACCCGGTTTGAATGTTATCACATATCTATAGAATAAATGATTCATTGCTGGTCACTGGTGGTTCTATTGCTGAGTTCCCCATTGATCCCAAGACTGGAGCTCTGTGGCAGTTGACCATGTGCACTACATCTTTATCCTATCTCCGGCTAACCCAAAGACAGATCACAACCAATCAGCAAGGTATCACATATACTAACTTTAAAGCTTGGTACAATTTTTTAGACTTTTGGACATCCCTTATAAGATATCATGAGACTTGACTGAGCAAATTCATTAAAGAGATAAATATTCTGGTATTTGATAATGTATGTTTTCTTTCACCTGGTCTTCATTCCAGTGAATTCCATCTGCCCAGGGCTAGTGAGCACATTCCTGACAGGCCCATTGGAATGTATGAAGATAATGTTAGGTCATGCTGGCTTAACTATCATCTTAAACCATACACTTTTAAGGTACCGTAGATTGTTATTAGTGATTCTCAATTTATACTGGAGAAGGTGATAAAATGCACAAGTCAAAATGAAGAAAAGTTTCCAAGTCAGAATAATATTGTAAATGAAGGAACTGATCACATATGAAGGGGTTTTCATAGATATATATTTTAATACTATATTCTCTAAACCAGAAACAGATGACGTTTCCCATGTATTAAGTGCAACCTACTCGAATTTACTTTGCTTTCATGTACAGATTTAGAGCTAAACTTTCTAATGGGCAAGTTGCCCATGCTCACGCCAGTATGGGCATAATGCCCATTTGTAAATGAACCCCTTCGGGATTTAGCTTTTGAATAGTTTGGAGTGGATATTCAGGTCTTTTGTTTGGAAGAGATTGGCATCTTCACTCTGGAAAAGTACATTTCCTAGAAGCAAGACATTACATATAATCTGTAATGGTTATGTTACTTATCAGATACACTAAATCAAATATATTTGATCAGTTAGGTAAATGACAACTTTATTTTATAGGGGTCATCAAAGGGGTTATCCACTACTTGGACAACCCCTTCTTATTCCTCATGTTCGCCCCCATAATAATAATAAAAAAGACTATACTTACCTCTGGTGCTGATGCGGTTTTTGTGATGTCAGAAGTCATGTTCCCGGCACTCACGTGCCATTGTTTTGATATGTGAGCCCCTCGACTAATGCCCGTCTTCCTTTTCCTCGCCTTTGGATACTTAAGTAATTTACAGGAAGTGAGTGCTGCGACTGGTCGCTCGGTTCCTGTTGAGTACTCCTGTGTCTGAAGGCAGGTGAAGGAAGCCTGCACTGATTGGTCGAAGGGCTCAAATATCAAAACAATGACACGTGAGTGTTGGGAACAATGCTTCTGATATTGCAGAAACCCCATCAGAGGTAAGAATAGGCTTTTTTTAGGTTGAGCCAAGTAGTGGATAACCAAGTAGTTATCCAAGTAGTGTATAACTCCTTTATGTCTTATCCCTTCTTGTCTTTGTTTAGACCCTCTATTTATCAATAGTGGCTTCTCAACTCAAAGAACAATAGAACAAAGGCTGTAGTCATTAAGGGTGCCATCTCACACAGCGATGTTCCAGCGATCCCGACAACGACCAGGATCGCTGCAACATCTCTGTGTGGTCGCTGGAAAGGTTTCAAACAGGCAGATCTCCTCAGCGACCAGGGAGTCGACCTCCACATCGCTAGGTAAGCGTATCGCAGCCTGTAACCATGATAAACAGCGGGTATTTAGTCAGCGTGCGCTGCCTAGATATCGGCTGTTTATCATGGTTACCAGCGTCCTCCCGCTTACCGCTGGTAACCATGATAAACAGCGAGTATCTAGGCAGCGAGTGCTGCTTAGTTACCCGCTGTTTATCATGGTTACCAGCCTGTGAGATCACTGATCACTGGACTCTCGCTGTCACACTCAGCGATGAGAGCTGACGAGCAGGAGACCAAGGTTCAAAAAATAGTCCTGAAGGATGTGCAGCGATCAGCGACCTCACAGCAGGGGCCTGATCGCTGCTACATGTCACACACAGGGATATTGCTGGCGAGGTTGCTGATTTCAGCGATATCGCTAGCGATATTGCTGTGTGTGACGCACCCCTTAGTTCTATGGTACCGATTTTTCAGTACTGATGTCTTACCTCTCTCATCCATGCTGCTTTGGCTACTTTTACATTTGCGTTTTTGTCAAATCAGGTTTTTCACTGCTCAGACTGCTCAGTAGCCATGCCGGATGCTAGTCAAATAAAACTCTGTTAAAGCGAACCTGTCACCCCCCCGGGCATCAAAAGCTATAATAGCCACCTTCTGCAGCACTAAGGCTGCATTCTGAGAAGGTGGCTATAGGCTTTTGATGCCCTTTATAGTATGAAATATTAAGTTAGGTAAATGCTCACTCTTCAGAAGACCGAAGACCGGGAGGCGGGGTTTCACGCTCCTCCGGCCCGCCCCCTCTTGTGCGCGCCTGCTGCTGCCTCCCCTCAGTGTGGAAAATGAACGCGCGTCTCCGTTCTCCTGTATGGAGCCGCGCATGCGCTGTGCGCCCGGTGTCGACTTCCTGGACACCGGGCGCACAGCGCATGCGCGGCTCCATACAGGAGAACGGAGACGCGCGTTCATTTTCCACACTGAGGGGAGGCAGCAGCAGGCGCGCACAATGACTGACAAGAGGGGGCGGGCCGGAGGAGCGTGAAACCCCGCCTCCCGGTCTTCGGTCTTCTGAAGAGTGAGCATTTACCTAACTTAATATTTCATACTATAAAGGGCATCAAAAGCCTATAGCCACCTTCTCAGAATGCAGCCTTAGTGCTGCAGAAGGTGGCTATTATAGCTTTTGATGCCCGGGGGGGGGTGACAGGTTCGCTTTAAGTGCAGTCTAAAAATTGTCTGAACTGCTTGATTTGTCCGGATATGGCAGAAAAAGGGTGCAACCGGAAGACAACACACATTACCAGAAGTCCAGAAGAAATGCATTGCTCACTAAGGGTATGGACACACTGGCGTGAAAGTCGAACGACTGCGTGATTTTATCGCATTGCAGTTGGACCAATGTTATTCTATGTCTGAGAGCACATTGGCGAGGGTCGGACGCTTTTTTCTCATCCGGATAACGGACGAGAAACAAATCGCATCATGCTGCGACAGTATGCAATTCACGCGCTAGACTCGTCAATGCAAGTGTATGGGTCCGACAAAATCACGGACCGCACACGGACCATCCGAGAGCCGAGAGGCATCTGTTTTTTCACTGATGCATTATAATTCTGCAGCTGTGAACATTGTAAGGGTGTTTTCACATCTAAGGTTGGTGTGTGTTTTGCTTAATTTGCGTTTCTAGGCGTTTTTATCGCTAAAAAAAGCATTAAAAAGCTAGCATTTTTGCCCCATTGATTTTAATGGAAACGCATGGAAAAACGCATGTGCAGCTACAAGCAACTTTTTTGTGTCCGTGAGAGAATTCTGAATTCTCCCGGATTGTCCCAGACAGATAGAAACCGGATGGCAGAGAGCTGCCATCCGCCTTCTATCTGGGCCCATAGGCTACTACGGGGCCAAAATCCGGACCGGGACTGTCCGGTTTACACGGACAGCCTCGGATTGGATCAAACCCGCAATGTGAAACCAGCCTTACAATTTCAGTGCCATGACATGATGTGCAGGTGTCATTAACTATGGATTCTGCAAAACCTCGAACCTGGAAGTATTTAGACCTAAATCTGATTGAAATAACTGAGAACAATGTTCCCTGTATTAAGGGGCAATCAAAAATGTTGTTACTGGAGTGTGCGGCTGCTTCCTGCCTGGATCGGTGGACACAGAGAAGCCATTCACTGACTTCCATATACCCAAGACATTTATATTCTCCAGGAAGCTGTGAGGGGCAGCAGGTGTACCATGACTTGTCTCTGGTTTCTTACATGAAGATTTTATGAGCAGGAGTTGGGTAGGAACGTGTTTAGCAGATGTGCAACCATATTTTAGCTTCTCTCACTACATCCACTGCTTAGTTATCCAAGTGTAAATATCACGGAATACATAATGATATTAATACTTAAAATATATGATTATTATCATTCTCAGTTATCACCCCCAAAATATATATTGGCTGTAGCTGGTTGTAATAAAGAAATAGGCAACCTATACACTAGGCTAGTCCTATTTTCTCTATATAACATTTGCATCTTAAAAAACTATCACATGACATCTGGATATGATTATACAAGATTTGTTTTTCACTTCGTAACCATGGAAACACACACTACTGCATGGAAGCTGTAGAGATAAAAACTTAGGGCCCTTTCACATCAGCGTTTTTTTCAAATCGCGGCACATGCGGTGAAAAAAACGCATCTGCCGCGATTACCGCATACCGGCTGTACTTGCGTCGCGGTTGCGGTAAACGCCATATAAGGTATAGGCGGGCTTGCGGCAGGTGCGGCAAGTGCGGTTTTGGCACTTGCGGCAGGTGCGGCCGCGAAAAAAAATGCTATCAGCTGTGTTTTTTTTCGCGGCCGCACCTGCCGCGAGTGCCAAAACCGCACTTGCCGCACCTGCCGCAAGTCCGCCTATACCTTGTATGGCGTTTACCGCAACCGCGTCGCAACCGTGCCGCAAGTGCAGCCGGTATGCGGTAATCGCGGCAGATGCGGTTTTTTCACCGCATCTGCCGCAATTTGGAAAAAACGCTGATGTGAAAGGGCCCTAAGTCTGGTTTCACACTAGCGTTTTTGTAAATCTTGGGGCATATAGGAAAAGCCTGCATCCCCATCGGTTCCCTGGAGTCCTCTGCAATGATACAACTGGATGCACCCGCACCAGTATTATAACTGATGTGGACTCATGGATTGGTGATAATATCAGTGTGCGGGAGCAGTCCGTTGCATCTGCATTAGTATACCTGTTTTTCCTGGATCCTAAATGACCACTAGGGGCCGTTTCATTTAGAACTGTGTTCAGGGTATGTGCAGGCCACAAACCCAGATCAAAAGGGATCTGGAGTCCCCTGGATCAGGATTACCTGGAACCCTATTTTAATTCTGCCTGCATTGCCCTGGATCTGGGTGGTCACGGTTTTTGACACAGATACCAAAAATGCAACATGTTGCATTGTTGGTATTGGGGAAAAATCATGACCACCCAGATCCAGGGCAATGCAGGCAGAATTAAAATAGGGTAAAGGTACCGTCACACGTGGCAATATTGCTTGCAATTTCACTGGCAATTTGCTGTTTGCAGTGAAATCATGGACACATCGTTCTATCTTGTTGCCGTGTACAAATGGAACAATGTGTCCATGATTTCACTGCAACCAGCAATTTGCCAGTGAAATTGCTAGCAATATTGCCGCGTGTGACGATACCTTAAGGCCACGTGCACTTGTTGAGAATTTGATGAGTTTTTTACCTCAGGATTTGTAGCCAAAACCTGGAGTGGATGATTAAATACAGAAGTGCTGCAGGTGTTTCTATTACACTTTTCCTCTGATTGTTTCACTCCTGGTTTTGTCTACAAATCCTGAGGTAAAAAACTCATCAAATACTGAACGTGTGCATGTGGCCTAAGAGTACAAAACTGGATGCACCTACAAGTGTGTGCAGCCCCATTGTCAAGTCAATGGGGCCAAAAATGGATGCAGGTGCATCCAGTTTAAGGGTGCCTTCAGACTGGCGTTCCCTCCGCAGCGTTCTGCGGAGGGGAATCGCCATGTGTGCGCAGCGGCCGCCAGCTCCTATCTTTAGAATGGGGACGCACGGTGCTGCGCTTGACAGCGCATGACCGTGCACACCCACTCACTCCCATATGTGATCTGTGCGCAGGCGGAACATGTTGCGTCCTGGTGCGGGCGGGCGTGTGTGATTTGTGCGCAGGCATCCGCCTGCGCACAGATCACATATGGGAGTGAATGGGTGCGCACGGTCATGCGCTGTCAAGCGCAGCACCGTGCGTCCCCATTCTAAAGATAGGAGCTGGCGGCCGCTGCGCACACATGGCGATTCCCCTCCGCAGAACGCTGCGGAGGGGAACGCCAGTCTGAAGGCACCCTAAGGCTAGCTTCACACCACAGCAAGATCTGATCCGGGCTGTCAGGGATGAACCTCACAGCCCCGGACCGGATCAGCACACAGAACTGGAGGGCTAATATGCCCACCGGTCCGGTGTGCAGCTGGACACAGCTGCCGCTGCTGATGATTCAGGACCGCGGCTTGCAGAGAGCTAGAAATAGTCCTGAAATAACAGCGGTGTGCAGCCGCAGATGTCCGGTTCTGAGATCTTCCCGGATCGGGGCAATCTGGCCCCATAGGCTCACATGTTAGGGAGCGCCGGATTGCCCCAGATTCGGGAAGATCTGGGGGAATCTGGGAGGATTCGGGAGATGCTAATTTGGGGAGATTTTTCTCCCCGGACACAAAAACATTGCAAGCAACGTTTTTGTATCCGGGAGAAAAATCCGGATTCTTCCGGAGAGATGGAGACCGGATGGCAGATAGCTGCCATCCGGCCCCATAGGATACTATGGGGCCATAATCCGGTCCGGGGCTGTCTGGTTTACACCAGTGTGAAGCTAGCCTAAGCTGGATTCACACAGATGGCAAAAAACACCAGTGTGAAACCAGCCTTAGTATACATGAATTCAAATGTTTTTCACACTTGTGAAATTTTTTAAGATGCATCGGAGAAAAACAAGGCAGACATTCCCTTCAAATTAGTCATCAAATCAAGTAAAAATAGAAGGCGGGAATTTAGTTGCGACAGCCGGGGAGTAGTCCCTATATCAGTTTCAAAAGTGGAGCAATACACAAAGAATATCACTCTTCTCATTTATATTCTATTTGTGCCAACACATTAGACTAAAGGGCCAGTTACACGCTACGATATCGATAACAATATTGTTGGTAGGTGACGGATTTTGGGGCAGAGCAACGACGTCGTAACAACGTCGTTGTGTGTGACACGTAGATACGACCAACAATAAGTCGGCTGATCGTAGGTTTATGAACAGGACCATAAAACAGTGGTTGATCGTACGTTCGATCTGCTGCATCGTTGTGTGTGACACCGTGATAACGATCTCGTTTATGACTTCTCCTATTCAGAACTGAAGGACGTAAGCGACTAGATGACCGCAAGTACCGTTCGCTTGTCGCAGAATCGTTGCTGCGTCGGTCACGATATCTGTACGTGTGACACCTTAGCGATCAATGAACATCATTCAAGCAATCCAGGGCAAGTTGGATCATTGGTTGGATCGTTGGGACATTGAAGCGTGTAATGGGCCCTTAAAGTCAACTGAAATCACCAATATCATCCGGTTCATACAATAGTCTAATTTGTACGGGACATGTCTGATTTTGGACTTCTCATCCTTCTGCTCTCTAAAGGGCCCGTCACACAGGGACATATCGCCGGCGATGTTGCCGGCAACCGAGGGCGTGGCCAGGTTGCGGCGACATCGCCGGCGAATTGCCGCGTGTGACAGGGCGATAATCAGGCGATGAATCGCCTGAGTCACATCGCCAGGTTTCCCAACAATGTTGGGAAACCTGGCGATGTTGCTCAGGCGATCATGCCTGATCGCCCTGTGTAGCGCGGCAACCCGCAATGTTACGGGCGATTCCGCCTATATCCAACATTGCGGGTTATCGCTCGCTGGGTTGCTGGGCAACTCAGCGAGCGATAGCCGCGGCAACTAGCCGGCGACATCGCCGGTAAGTTGCTCAGTGTGACATCTCACCGGCGATGTTGTCAGGGATGCGCGCTCCCGCGATCCCCGGCAATATCGCCGGCGATATGTCCCTGTGTGACGGTACCTTAAGAGGTAAGCTGCCGCCAGAGGAGTGTCATAGAGAACACAGGCACTATAGGCAAAGTCAAGAGTTGTGTGAGATAGTTGCTGGCTGAGGGTGACAGCTTCCTAAAATGTATGGTGGGGGCTTTATGCTTAAGTTGCTTTTCTGTATGCAATATGATGTTTTCATTAATAAAAAAATTTTTATCAAGTATATTCTTGTCCTTTAGCAGTGCGATCAGTGCAGAGTCAATTTTGTCTTTTAGGATTACTATTTCCAATAGGGGATACTAGAGTTCATCTGTTTCCTCCCTGCATATTTTTGTCTTCTGACATTGATTTTCAGAAGTAACTAACCCATCCTGTAAAGATGACTGTACATCTTCATAACAGTCTTATGATCTGTTGTTTGAAGATGGTGGAGCAGATGACTATTCCAATCAAATAATTTCTCTCATTTCTTTTTAAAGAATTTGTGTACCGTCATTGACTTTGGAAATTGCCCCGTATTTTTATTGCTCTAGTTTTCCTTCAAAGCCAAGTTACTGTAAGTAACTTGATCACTAGATTAATGATGCATATTTGTTATACTGGGTAGATGAAGACAAAAAGAACCGGACTGTGCTTCCTGGATCCATGCTGCTCACATGATGAGATAGATTGGAGTACACAATAAGTGTGCAATGATGGCTTTTATTGCAATTCTTCCGATGGGTTTCAGAGTTAAACCAAACTCCTTCCACAGGGAGCCAACATAGTCAAAGACTAGACTATGTTGGCTCCCTGAAGAAAGAGTTTGGTTTAACTCTGAAACCCATCGAAAGAATTGCAATAAAAGCCATCATTGCACACTTATTGTGTACTCCAATCTATCTCATCATGTGAGCAGCATGGATCCAGGAAGCACAGTCCAGTTCTTTTTGTCTTTACCTTTGGTCACCACTATTGCAAGTGGAGTGGGGATCCTGTGGCAGCCATTGTATACCACATTTACACCGGTTGTGGCTGGCACAACCATCCCAGGTGAGCAGTGACAATTGTTCAAGCCACGTAAACTGTTAAAAAGATAAAACCCTAGTGCGCTTTCTCTCCTCTTTTGACATTTCACTGGGTAGATAAGGCATAGAGGTGTATAGATAATATGCAGTATATCCATGAATAGTTTTAGTCCTCACCCCAACATAGATGGATAATGTTTCAGACTCATTTATTTCAATGTTTATTTGAAATTCAAATGTGACCTGGTGAGTGCGGAGACCAGAGACAAGTGCATTATTAAGGCTTCTTCACTGGGAAAATAATTGTCTGGGATGTCTGAGAGGTGAGGAGGTTATTCAGCTTCACAGCAAGGAGACACAAGTGTTGGGTCATTTGATATGTTCAAGCTCCACTAATGAAGCGTACAAAGGAAATTCCTAATGGATGGTGGATGCTGTGTTAACCTTAGTATTTTTGGTATCTCTATGTATTTTATTGCTGATATTTCATGGAGTTGGGTCAATATTTTCCTCATTACTTTAAATCAAACAATACATTGATTCAATGGCCTCATGTGGAGAGCTATACCGTTGCCATTGGGTCACCTGAAGCACTGAGAACCTGAATGGTTCCTGGTTGAACATGCCAAAGTTTTATTGTTGTACTTTGCCTCGATAATACAGTCTGTGTTTGTTGACATAGGTTGATGGATGCAATATGTACATAGATCTATCTTTTCTGCATACATATAATCTATTGCAAACAATCAGCTTTGTATAACTGACAAAGAAAGCATGAGCTAGCCATGTTGTTATTTAGATAAATATATGTAAAATATTGTGACTGGGATACTATGCCCCCCTCCCTCCACAAACATAACTTGCACAAAAATTATTGGTCAAATCCATAAGTTAAGGCAACACGTACTAACCATCTAAAATGTATGGCAGCCTCCTGAATCCCTCCCAATATCAGACACTGGAGGAGAAACGAATTGGATAGTTGAACTTTCCCTTCTTGTACTTTGGGACAGAATCTACCATCAGAGCAGTCTGACAGTGTATGAAGTCCCCATACACATTGGATGACTGTCGGTGGAACAGAGCTTTAGCAGGCCATTTGTCTGGCAGCCATCTCTGCAGGCTTTCCACCATACAGGAACTCTTGTTCGGCTAAGCATTTTCATGTTTTGAGAAAATCGTCGGCAGAGACGGGAAAACAAAGCATTCGTCAATTCAAATGCCTGATTGACATCTTTGTTGAAGTTGGCCGCTGCCCTATGCACATTAGAGTCAGCTGAAACTTGATATCGGCGAGTGTGGCCAGCATTAGTCTAATGGGTATGGGGCGGCCTTATATCCCTTTCCTACTGAGAAAATATGTATTCTTAACTAGCGAAAGAATGCATGTGTATATAGCTGATGGATCAATGAGCGCTTGGCCATTAGATATCTAATATGTATGACCAACCTCAGATTTGGGACTCTTAGATGAATGATAGCTTGGCATCCTATGATGTTCAGCTTTTATCATGCAGTCGGGCAGCTTGTGAATGTTAGGGCTTTTGGATTTCTGCTTACCTGCTTTATACCACAAGCGCCAGTCTTCAGGTTCCCTCAAATCCATGTATATACGGTATACTCCATTTGCAATCCAATGACAAATTAGATTGCACTCACACCAATGCTAGCACTGTCTCATTGAATAACACTTTACATAGTCATCACACTGTTGGTGTCCTATATGTTGGCAGGTCTGGTAAATGAAAAGTATTTTTCTATATGAGAAGTAATCTGACTATGGAGGCAGTGTTTTATGCCTCAATATAAGAAGACTGGCTGGGCCAGAGGCTTACCTCATTGGCAACTCTAGAGTCACTCTACAATAATGACCTATTGAGTTCTGTATACACAAACCTATTGCAAAAAACTCTGTGTGCATCTCATATATTGGAGTCTGATTTACACTAAAGGCCTCATATACCTCCATAGGTATCTTGTAGGATTACAGAATGAAAAGGAGCCATAATACAGCTGTTAACCCCTAGGCTGAAAAGTAACATGTCTCTGAGGTCATATTTTTTTCCCTATGACTAGGAAGTCCCTAGAGGGATTTCACAGGCCATCACAATCAATGATTTTCAGTTCTATTAACTAAATATCACATCACAGTGTCATAGTCCACAGCTGGATCTGTTTAAGTCACAGCAATTTAATTATAGCTTACTTGAAGGGAAGACTATGAATTCACACCTAGCCCCTAGGCAGTCATTGGGGAACATGTCCCAACAAATAGCTGCACTTACCATAAAAATATACATTTACACATATATATATATATATTGCTGAAATATTGTGCTAAATGACTAATGAAAATGGAAAGCTTATTGCCAATAAATACCCTTCGTTTTGCAGGGAAGTCTTTGTTACAGGAACAAATCTGTCATCCCTAATTATACCTATGTGCTATCTAGTGATAGGTAATATGTGGAATTATGTCAGCCAAGTTATAAGAAAATGGTTGGAAAAGCATGTCTGTATGAGGTCACAACAACAACTAGATCCCATAGGGGAAAAGCAATGTGTTTCACTCCAACCAAGATAACTGTATACAAAAATGACCTTGTCCATCAGGCTGTTAATTGAAGAAATCCATGCATGACCCATTGCAGGCTAGAATGTGTTCACAGTTTGAATGGGTTTTAGCTGTCAGTATTGTATGAGAATGGCAGGAATATAAGGATAAGGAACAGTGCGAGGCTGGCTTCACGCTACGTTTTGTTCCTGTTCGTGGGGATCCTGTTTTTTTGCAGGACCCACAAACAGGAATGGACAGGTCTGGATTGGCAACTGCGGATGTCATTTCTGTGTCTGGGTCCGGGATCCGGACACAGAAAGAGCAGGGGGGAGCCGAGCCAGACAAGTGCTGTCGGCGCTGTCCGCTTTCACTTTAGCAGTGTATATACAGAAATGAATCTGGGAATGAATACACAAAACCGGATGACCAAACATGGCCAATCCGGTACCATAGGGATATATGGGAGGCAAAAATGATCCTGTTATGTTTGTTTAAAAAACGAGCAGAACAGGATCACAAAAAATGTAATGAGAAGCCAGCCTGAGTAAAAAAAAAACACCTGAAAGAAGGATATGAGGGAGGATAAGAGCTGTGGCCTGAAATATTAGGAATTTCAGAGCGTTATCTCCTGCAGGAAGAACAAACAATGGCTGGGGCAGTCAACCGGAGGTTTGTGGAGGACAGCACCATGTCCTGATTCCATCTATTGCTTTGAGGAAAGCTCCTCCAAGATGAATACCGAAGATTCAGCGAAGAATGTTTCCACAACACCTGAAAAATCGCATATACTGTACAGATATTAACATCATATATTAATGTAGACAGCATGTAGATCAACCAAGATATTTTGCATGCTGAAATGACAGTTTTCTTGACTATCTGTACCTCATCTATGTGTATGGCACTGTACAGAGAAAATGGGGCAGCCTTATAAGTAGCAGAGTAAGGCTAGGGTCATACTTGCATCTGCCCCTAGCCTGCAGGATCCATTGAAAACGCAGAAATTCTGAGGCAGAGCGCATAGCGTTACCTGCATGTAATGCTATGCGCCGCCTGTGTATTGATCCCTATGGCAACCTGAAGCTTAGCGCCGCCACTGGCTCCACTTACAATCCCTGGATATGTGCTATTGCAGAGCGCACAGGAAATGCGGTTTGCAGCGTTTTCCTGTGCACTTTGCAAAAGCGCATTTCTGCTGATGCATACAAAATGCAACATGAAGCATTTTCTACTGCTGTATAAAAAACGCATGCGAACGTAAATGCCATACATACACAGTCAAACGTATACACCATGTGTCCCAAGTTAAACATAGGAAGGCATAATGCATGCGTTGCTGCACATACTGGGGTGCATGCCAACGCTAAGCAGGCAAACGCTAGTGTGAAACCGGCCTTACAACTGCGCTCTGGGCATGTTCAGACTAAAAAACCTGGATCTGGCGTCCGGATTCGGGTGTGCACAGTTTTTGACATGTGGACCAAAAATGCAACATGTTATGTTTTTGGTCTCAGGGAAAATACCGTGACCACCTGGATCAGGGGGAAAAGTAAAAAACTGGATGCACCTGTGGCACCTTTTGATAGTCAATGGGACCGAAAATGGATCCGGGTGCATCCAGTTTAAGATCGAAACACACAGATGCCAAAAAATGTCAGAGAGAAACCAGCCTTAATCTGCAGCCATTTTTGCATAATCGTAAAACAACCAGTCTTGTAGAAATCCTACAAGGACACAGGGGCTCATCTTCTGCTCATCAGTTCCATTTCAGCCCAAGACTGGTATAAGCTCCTCCCCTTTGGCCAAGACTTAGCAATATTTTTTCCTTACTGAGGACAGGAGAAAGCATAGAGGATTCTGCTGACAGATATCTTATGGTCACACATGGGACAGTGACATGAAGGAAGGGACAAGCTGAGCTCCTGAGACTTTTCTTTATTTTATTTTCTCAATTTTAATTTGAATATGAGACAAAATGGGAAGACAGAAAGGGAATGTATTAAGGGAGGAACTGCAGTGATACTTTTTTTTGCATCTTCTATCTTTAGTGTTCTTTGCAGACTATGGGCCCAATGATAGGTGATTGTACAAAGTTTGCATTGGTGCGTTATTCTCACTGGTTGCCAGTGATCCTAAGAACAGGTATCAGGAACCACAAAAATCAATTAGTAGAGTGCATTGGACGACTGGAAAAAGCCATGTATGATTCTATAACTTTGTTCTTAGGATCATTGGGGACCCCTAACAATAAGTACATTATCTCCTATTCCACAGATAACTTGAAATTCTACACATAATCCTTGACATTTAGGAGCTTCAAATTAAGTCCTTCTGTGCCTCAATTTCAATTCTATTTCCCAGTGATAAGTGCGGTCAGTAGGGGCGTAACTACAACAGGTGCCTTGGGTTGTAATCGCACCTGGGCCCTGGAGCCTAGGGGGCCTCAAGAGTCCATTTGGCCTATATAAAAAGACCATTGCTGTTAAAGATTTGCAATAATTGGTGGCCCCGTTGGGGGTCCCTGAGCTTTAAGTTACACCACTTGTAGTCAGGTATGTCAGCCACTTATTGCCCTCTCCACATAGTAATTGCATACAAATCTGTTCTTCTGGAGGTATCACCCCACAACCTAAAGGCTTATAACTGTTTTGAGAATAGAACATATATATGTCTATGACCATATGTTAAAGAGAAGATCTGAAAAACAACCCTGTTGTGCTGCGAGTTTACACCATATAATTGTATCTATACACACAAGATAAGCTCACATCTACATATAAAAAAAATCGCTTCAAAGCAGTTGGATGAATGATATCCGTTTGGTGTTCCATACAGTACAGACCAAAAGTTTGGACCCACCTTCTTTACTTTCATGACTGTGAAAATGGTAGATAAAGGCAGAAAATCTATGAATTAACACATATGGAATTATATACTTAACAAAAAAGTGTGAAACAACTGAATATATGTCTTAGGCTGCTTTCACATAACGATTTTTTCAGTTCCGATGCTGTCCGATAAAAATCGGACAGCATCGGACCGATTTTCGGACCCCATGCAGGCCTATGGGCATTGGACCGAATCGGATGTGCACTAAATGCCATCCGATTTGGTCCGATCCGAATCTGTCCGATTTTTTTATCGGTGCAAAAATCGGAGCTTGCTCCGATTTTTGCACCGAAAATAAAATCTGACAGATTCGGATCGGACCAGATCGGATGGCATTTAGTGCACATCCGATCCGACCCGATCAATTTAGCATGGGGCCCTATGGAGCAGGGTCCGAGAAAACATGTGATGTCTCCTCGGACCGATTTTAGTGTACTGAGCATGCTCAGTACACTAAAATAGCTCCTAAAAGTAAATTAAGGGGTTAATAAAAAAAACAAAACTATGCTCACCTGTCCACGAGGCCCACGTCGTCTCCCGGCGTCTCCGGTGTCTCCAGGTATCTTGCCGTCTGTGCTGATAAGACCTGCCGTGATGTCACAATCACATGACTGCCAGGAACCAATAGCAGGCAGTCATGTGATTGTGACATCACGAGAGGTCCTGGCTGCACTGAGACAGAACAGCAAGGCACCGGAGACGCGCGGGACCGTGCAGGAGTCGTGGACAGGTGAGAAAGGAGAGAAGGAGAGGAGGACAAGAGGAGGAGGACAAGAGGAGGAGGACAAGAGGAGGAGGACGCATAGGAGGACCGGGGGCCAAGAGGGGAGACACAGGGGATGAGAGGACCGGGGGCCAAGAGGTGAGACACAGCACCGGGGGCCAAGAGGGGAGACACAGGACCGGGGGCCAAGAGGGGAGACACAGGACCGGGGGCCAAGAGGGGAGACACAGGACCGGGGGCCAAGAGGGGAGACACAGGGGATAAGAGGAAAGGACCGGGGGCCAAGAGGGGAGGACCGGGCGATAAGAGGAGAGGACAGGGGGCCGAGAGGGGAGACACAGGGGATAAAGAAGAGGACCGGGGGAGAGACTGACAGCTCTCAGGGAGCGATCTGACAGGAGGGCGGGCATCCTATTTTCTGTCGGAATCGGATGCCTATTTGGCACCCGATTCCAGGCATTAGAAGAATCCGATGCTGTCCGATTTATATCGGACAGCATCGGATTTTACAAAAATCGTAGTGTGAAAGTAGCCTTATATTCTAGGTTCTTCAAAGTAGCCACCTTTTGCTTTGATTACTGCTTTACACACTCTTGGAATTCTCTTGATGAGCTTCAAGAGGTAGTCACCGGAAATGGTCTTCCAACAGTCTTGAAGGAGTTCCCAGGGATGCTTAGAACTTGTTGGCCCTTTTGCCTTCATTCTGCGGTCCAGCTCACCCCAAATCATCTCGATTGGGTTCAGGTCTGGTGACTGTGGTGACCATCTCGCGAAGCAACCCATCACTCTCCTTCTTGGTCAAATAGCCCTTACACAGCCTGGAGGTGTGTTTGGGGTCATTTTCCTGTTGAAAAATAAATGATGATCCAACTAAACGCAAACCAAATGGAATAGCATGCCACTGCAAAATGCTATGGTAGCCATGTTGGTTCAGTATGCCTTCAATTATAATTAAATCCACAACAGTGTCACTAGCAAAGCGCCCCCACACCATCACAGCTCCTCCTCCATGCTTCATGGTGGGAACCAGGCATGTAGAGTCCATCCATTCACCTTTTCTGCGTCGCACAAAGACACGGTGGTTGGAACCAAAGATCTCAGATTTGGACTTGTCAGACCAAAGCACAGATTTCCACTGGTTTAATGTCCATTCCTTGTGTTCTTTAGCCCAAACAAGTCTCTTCTGCTTGTTGCCTGTCCTTAGCAGTGGTTTCCTAGTAGCTATTTTACCATGAAGGCCTGCTGCACAAAGTCTCCTCTGAACAGTTGTTGTAGAGATGTGTCTGCTGCTTGAGCTCTGTGTGGCATTGATCTGGTATCCAATCTGAAGCTGCTGTTAACCTGCGATTTCTGAGGCTGGTGACTCGGATGAACTTATCCTCCACAGCAGAGGTGACTCTTGGTCTTCCTTTCCTGGAACGGTCCTCATGTGAGCTAGTTTCTTTGTAGTGCTTGATGGGTTTTTTTTTTGCAACTGCACTTGGGGACACTTTCAAAGTTTTCACAATTTTTCGGACTGACCTTCATTTCTTAAAGTAATGATAGCCACTTGTTTTTCTTTACTTAGTTTCTTTTTTCTTGCCATAATACAAATTCTAACAGTCTATTCAGTAGGACTATCAGCTGTGTATCCACCAGACTTCTGCAGAACACAACTGATGGTCCCAACCCCTTTTATAAGGCAAGAAATTCCACTTATTAAACCTGACAGGACACACCTGTGAAGTGAAAACCATTTCGGTGACTACCTCTTGAAGCTCATCAAGAGACTGCCAAGAGTGTGCAAAGCTGTACTCAAAGCAAAAGGTGTCTACTTTGAAGAACCTAGAATATAAGTGTGACGACCGTCCGCTGTAAGGCTGAGCTGCTGGTAAGGCAGCACCCGAGAAACCCCGAGACCCTTAACCCCTATACAGGGATCTGGAATTATAGCGGAGCCCAGGGGGTAGCTACCTATGGGAGCAGCAGAGCAGGGAGGTCGTCTAGGAAGGGAAAAATCAGGAAGCGAAGAACGTAGTCAGGAGTCCGAGTCAAAACCGAGAGGGCAGCAAAGGTACAAAATCGTCAGGCGGTACAGAGTCAAAAATCCAGGCAAAGGTCAGAGTCAAAACCAAACACACACTATGTCACTTGGGGAACCAAAACTATATCTGGCGGCCTGCAAGACAGGCTCCAATGTATTTGAAGGGCCCGGTTACCTCCCATAGGCTGGAGCTCACAGCCTGATGACCTCATCCGGACCGCCCCTAGATCCAGGCCAGATGGAGATGCACGACTGGCTCCACCCATCCCACCTCTGACAGAAGAACGCAGGCTGCGCCTAACGGACACCTCTGCAGGGCCCGCTCTTCTGCGACCAACACCACCCAGAGGGGAAACACAGCGGCGCTCAGCGACAGAGGCAGACGTCGCTGGAGCAGGTCCATATGAGGACAAGGCCTTCCTATCACCAGCACCACCAGACGAAGGAATCCGGCTCCTCCCAGCGGCCGGGGCAGGAACACCGGCCACCGAGTCCAATGGCGATGTGACAATAAGACATATTTTCAGTTGTTTCACACTTTTTTGTTAAGTATATAATTCCACATGTGTTAATTCATAGTTTTGATGCCTTCAGTGTGAATCTACAATTTTCATAGTCATGAAAATAAAGAAAACTCTTTGAATGAGAAGGTGTGTCCAAACTTTTGGTATGTACCGTATGTCATGCAAGAGCTATGCGAGTGTGCAATCTTTGTCTCACCCAGCATCCGTGTGACATGCGTATGACATCTGTATGCAAGGCGTTTTTTTCTCAGTAACTAATATTCTTCAAACATTTACAGGAATATTTACAGTGTTCTATGCTGCAGAATAGTAATGTATGTGCACCCATTGACTTGCATTAGCATGTCTCTACCATTTTATACGACTATATGCAGCATGCTACCATTTTTTCCCAAGGCAAAATAAGGCTGAGAAAAAAAATTGCAGATCAGCACTGCCTCATTGTATAATTTATTAATTGCACTTGGTGTATTTATACGCAGTTGTGAGCTAACCAGACTGGTGGTGGTGGTATAAAGCAAGTCAGCAGAGATCCAAAGGCCCTAATATTTAGCACTGCCTCATTGAATAACATTGGTATGAGTGCAATTCGATTTTTTTCTTGCATTGCACTTGTCATGTTTGTCCGTACATGTGAGAGTCTGCATATTATCACTTTTGATTTGTTTTCTAGCAAGAGAAGACTTTTTATAATGTTAAACAATACAGTTTATCTCGGGGTATTTTCAGATGTAGCGATATTTTACTTGATTTTGATTAGTATCACTCATTTGTATGTTAATTCTTTTCTCCTTATTTTCATTTTGCCTGTGTATCAATACTGGGGCATGTTTCTGGATTATCCGTGCCCATGTGTATGTTTGTCTAGACAGCACATGGCAGCATTACAGAAGCAGGTTGGCAGACCACACATCCTCAACGTGTACTTATTCCTCAAACAGCTTTTATTATTTAATACTATTCAAATTACAGGTTCCATAAAAAAGTATTAAGATATTTAAATGCTATAAAAAAGTAAAATGCCAACATTTCACATTGTGCTGTGTCTTGTCTGTTAACAATTAGCTGCCACCATGTCTAAAACTAGCTTTTAATCAGCTCAGATTCTCAAGTAATCTTGTAAGTACCTGATTTGTGATTTGGCTATTTATGCCGTTGCTTTTCCAGTACGGCACAATCCAGTCCGGTATAATCTCTAGAAACCATATAGACACTAAAAGGTGATACAAACTGTGCCCCGGAGACAATGATTTAGACTTTTAATTGTAATATGAGACAAAATGGGAAGAAAGAAAAGGAAGAATTGCTGTGACATATGTACATTTTTTGTGTTTAGTGTTGCTTTCATAATGTAGAGACATATACAATGTAATATTTATTTATAAGCTTTTATGTACAACACATAATAGTATAGAGAATTGTCCTTCCTTAAATAGTTTTATCACATTTTTTTTTGTATATGGAATGTAGTGATGTTTATCTAAGGATGAAACAAACCATACTTCCCACTAAAATCACCCGGGTTCTGGGGATGTCACCTGATCCTGCAGCCGGTCAGTGGCCTCAGCAGTCAGGTCACACCGGTGATTGCAGGCATCATCACTGAGGATTTGGTGCTGCAGAATATTGGAATGACAAGAATACCATTCACCAACTTTCCATCTTCCATAGGCTACCAATGTAAATAAAAATATATTCCCTGTTTAATGTGGATGACAGTGATGGATGTCTCTGACAGATGCCATCTGTCGGGTCATCTGTCACCCAAAGCCCCTCATGTTAAGAAATGTATATACTAGTGCATCTTAATGAATTAGAATATCATCAAAAAGTTATTTCAGAAACTTCAATAAAAAAAGTGAAATGCATATAATATATGTGAACGTCAGGGAGTAGCAGTCATAGAGTTGGAGTCAGATTCAGGGAAATTGAGGAGTCAGAGTTGGAGGTTTGGCTTACAGACTCCACAGCCCTGATTATAACTTTGCATTTAATAATTTCCCAATTATTCCTTCAGGAAATTATGATTAGTTTGATAGTTTGTTGTTATCATTCCCCTTGTCAAAAAGTGTGTGTGCCTATACCGTCTGCAATCACTGATCTCAGGGAGACCAGTCCAAGAAAACACTGCGGGCAGCCGGCTAAAGCGCTCAACACAGTGAATTCCTAGGTGCATGGGAATTATGAATATGCAAATAAAGTCTGTGGAGCCTCGGTTAGGAGTCTCAACACAGGACCAGCCAGATATCCCTCCAGGGAAGGACCTAGCCATGGGGTGGCTCTTTGAGGAGACCATCATAACCACCATGTTAAGTGGCCCTTTGAGTCAATATCCAGCTCTTTATGAGCTGAAAGATATGACAAGGGAATACCAAGGCCAGGTATCTATCTACAGACAGCTGTTTCGGGGTGTTGCCCCTCATCAATGTGGAGTAGGATTCTAGCTAGGTGGGAGCAATGCCTAGTAGACCAACACCGTCTGCCACTGGTAGACCTGATTGAACAGACACACCTCCAAATGGTAACACCCAATTGACCGTTAATAAATGTCTGTAGGAGTAACAGAGGAGCAATGCAGAGTTGTATGGGAAGATGTTATGTAATTGTTATATTGGAGAATTCAAGTACCATAGTTACTAATATAAACAAAGGAGGCGAGAGACATTTGTCAGCTGACTGTATACATGGCGTTATGAGTATATTGTAATACATATCTTCTTACCAAACAAAGGCTCCTTGTAGTGACTGGATGGTTTACAGGTCTCTGATGTAATCTGCCTTATCATTTGGTTCCACCCTTTAATCACAGGTGTCATACTTATGTAGGCAGCAAACACAATAGAAAACTGGAAGTACAGCAGCTGATCTGTCAGGTTACATAGGATGTCATATTATTCTGGTGTGATTGTCAGGACAGCCTTAGGCGGATTATACTGAGGGCAATCTGTGCTACCACCCAGGGCCTGGGGCTTCGGGGGGGGGGGGGGCATGGCTAGATTGCCCTCATTATAATGTTTTGTGCATAAACACTTATTCACCTTGCTTCTGTTTTCCTGGCACAGCTCTCCAGGCAGGAAGCTTTCCTGGAACTACCCTGCCGGAAATACAGAACAGCAGTGCCCCCATCACAGGTGCAATAACATAATAACAAGCATTGGCACCGGTGCCAACGTGTATTTGCTAGGATCAAAAATACATTGAACCCAGTACAGCAAGCACAGGGGAAACGGGAGCAAGGTGATTATGTGTTTTGTTTTTTTTTAATATATGTTTATGGGATGTGTGCCAGTATATAGGGATCCATGTGGGGGCTCATGCTGTATATAGAGGCTATGTGGGGAACTGGAGGCTCATACTATAAATAGAGGCTATGTGGGGCCTCCCCATTGATATATAGGCCCCCAGTGCTGTACATGCCCCCAGCCTCCCCAGTGCTGTATATGCCTCCACCATCCCCAGTGCTGAATATTCCTTCACTGTTCCCAGCAATGTACAGGCCCCCAGCCTCCCGCACCGTCCCAAGTGTTGAATATGCCCCCAGCCTCCCAGTGCCCAATTTTCTAGTTGATAATATTGTGCGAGCCCTGAATGATGGTAGAAATTTCCAAATGAATTGAAATTCTACTAATCTGTTCCAGCCTGTACTTATGGGCCCCCCATCCTGATAGTGTATATATGACCTGGTACATGGCCCCCATCCTGATACATGGCCCACCCATCCTGGTGCATAGCCCCCCAACCTGGTTCATGGCACCCCCATCCTGATTAACAGCCTTCCATCCTGGTACATGGCCCCCCCATCCTGATACATGGCCCCCCATCCTGATACATGGCTCCCCATTCTTGTACATAGCACTGCTACATGGCACCTCTATCCTGGTATATGGACCCCATCCTGGTACATAGCTCCCCATTCTGGTACATGGCACCCCTGTCCTGGTATATGGCACCCTCATCCTGGTACATGGCATCCCCATCCTTAGTACAGCTCCCCCTATCTTTACTACACAGCCCCCCATCCTGTTACATGGTACCCCATTCTTGTAAATGGCCCTTTTACATGGCACCGCATCCTGGTACTTGACCCTGGTACATGATACTCCCATCTTGGTACATGACCCTCCATCCCGGTATATGGCACCTCCATCCCGGTATATGGCACCTCCATCCTGGTACATGGCCCCCATTCTGATACATGTCACCCCATCTTTGTACATGGCCCTGGTACATGGCACCCCCCATCCTGGTACATGTCACCCCCATCCTGGTACATTGCACCCCCATCCTGGTACATAGCCCCCATCCTGATAAATGGCACCCCATCCTGTTACATGGCACTGCCACATGGCACCCGCATCCTGGTACATGGCACCGCCATCCTAGTGCATAGCCCTCCATCCTAATACATAGCCTTCCATCCTGGTACATGGCATCTGATAAATGACCCTCGTACATGGCACCGCATCCTGGTACTTGACCCTGGTACATGGCACCCCCATGCTGGTACGTGGCCCCCATTGCACTGCACACTTTAAAAAAAAAAACACAGACTCATAATCACCCTTCCACTTGTCCTCAGTAGAGTAGCGTGACCTTCTCATCATGCAGCAGATGCAGCATCTGAGCATCTGAGTGTCTGAGAGCACAGTGCTGACTCGTTGACTCGCTCACTGATCAGCTCACTGCTCTCACATGCTGTTCAGCAGACCCATGCTCGCTGGTCAGTTGATGTTCAGTCACACACAGATGCATGCATAATGAAGATGCCGCACTGGAATCCAGAAGGAGGGTGAGTATACGTTTTTGTGCGTGTATGTGTGTGTGCAGTGTGATGCAGAACGCTAATCAGTGTGTGGGAGTCCTGCGCTCCCACGCACTGATTAGCTGACTGGAATACTGTATTCGCTCCCCCCGCCCAGATTGATGAGCGGTGGAAACAGGGAATATTCAGTTGCTTAATGAGCGGGAACACATGATCATTCAGCAGCTGTTTGTGACTCATATTTGTGTTCACATCATGAAGCAAAAAAGATACAGAGCGATGGCTGTTATCTAAAAAAAATTGTATGTTGGTGCACTCCCAAGTTGAGGTACCACTGTAGTTATGGAGAAGTCTAAGAAAGAAGTGTGCTCTAAAGTGACTTGTGCTGTAGAAAACGTAGATTTGTGCCTACCGTATCACCCCTGAAAAACTTTGCCTAACATTCAGTAAAAGACAGTTGTTCAAGAGCTCCAAGTCTCTGGCACTGACTTGCTTGTCTAAAGGTACCTTTACATGCTTTAATGTTGTAACGATATCACTAATGATCTCATGGTCATTAGGACATCTTTTTGACATAGTTGGTGAGATGTCACAAATTTAGATATCGTGGACGACGCACCAACGATGTAGCGAGCAGCAACCCAGCAAACAATATTTGTTCACTGTTGTGAATAGGCGAAGTTGTTAACGACATCGTTATCGCGGTGTCACATACAACGATGCAGCAGGTTTGTTGATCAAGGATCATTTGATGTGAGAACATGTTCTCAAATCTGCGATCAACGATTTATCGTAGTTGTATTTCGGTGTGACACGCAATGACATTCTAACGATGTTGTTTGAACGACTCCAAACTTGTGACGTTTGAGCGATATTGTTCACGATCTCGTACCGTGTAGCGGGGCCTTAAGAGACCTAGTTTGTTAGGCAGCCTAACAGAAGTTATGACTTGCGCCACAAAGGGGTACACACCCAGCCAGGAACACCGTAAACCACAAACTCCCTTGCTCTGTGAGGAGAGCCCGGGGTGCACACAACAGGAGGGTACCCACTGCCTGTGGCCACCGTGCCGAGACACCTTCACAGGCTGATATTTCTCGTCTGTTGTATTCGGGTTGTATGCACAAGCCCTTACCTGTATACGAATCTGTTCTTTTTAAGCGACTGGGTGAGGGCCAGAACAGCTATTTCTACAGAGAAGATTTGAGGACCATGCTTATGTAGCGCCTAGGCTTTGGGGTACTCGAGTGTCAGGCGGCAAGGATTAACTGCTGTGTCACGGGGAATGGTGGTCACGCCTGACCCCGTGTCATGTTGTATCTTTTGAAAAGGGGGTGATATTTACAGGGGACTATTTACAGAGTTTGTTGTCATGACGCCACCTGTAGTTTCTGGTGATTTGCACCAGCGCCGCCACAGCCCGCCGGAGGTAGCTGATATTGCGGCTAGGATGGTGTAGTCCCCCACAGGTAGGACTGGACCTCCGGGGCAGCAAAGTGTAAAGGGACAGTTTGGAGGAGAGCTGTTTTTGTATAGGGAGTGCTGGAACAGTCTATGTGTGGGGCCGATGATGGAAGGGAATGATGCACGCACACAAAAGAAGCCTTTTTTACCTTTTACTGATGTTTAGCAGGTGAAGACGTCCAGGGCACCGACGTTGACAGGGTTGCACAGTGGGTCCCCACAGCAAGTGAGTATAAGGCCTCCTCTGTTCCTGTGTGTGATTGAAGCACAGTCTGCTTGCAGCCATTTTTGCCTCCTCTCTCTTCCTGACTGTAGTGTCTGTCTCTCCTCCTGTGTGGTCTCCAGGTTACCTTCTCTGATCACTGCGATGCTACGCTGCTGTGTCTGGCTCCCTTTCTTGACCCACAGAGGAAATCGGGTGGCCGAAGCCTCCGCGGTGCAACAGGGTTTTCTGTGGTCCTATAGTATCCGACAGGTGCGGATCCCCAATATCCGGTGATTCTCTTTGGGTGAACTTCCTCAAGCTCCTCGCTCCCTCTTGGCTCACTGCTCCTAGCCTTCAGTCCCACTGAGGCTTGTGGGTCGTAGAAGGGCCACTCCGGGTCACTGGTTCGGGCCTAATCACGGCACCGACCACCAGGATGTCTTCGCAGCTCTCCTAGCGTCTGCACACTCTAACTAACTCTGCCCCCAGCAGCAGTATTTATAGGGGATCTTGCCTAAGGGCAGCAAGTGGGGCTCCCCCTACTGTGTTGGGGTGGAAGGTGTTGTATGTAGTAGGTACCTGCTGTGGAAACCCAACTGTGCATTAGAGAAGTCTGTGGCTACCTGCGTGAGCAGGGCGCCACACTTACTAAAAAGACCAAATTTACATGCAAGGAAGAGAGAGCCATATCTCAGGAATGGAGACGTGCAGAAACAAAAGAGAAACAATGGCAGATTCAGCAAAGCATTCGGCATTTACAATAACTGAAAAAAAATCCTTATTATATGACAGGTGTTTTTAAATGGCTTTTCCCACCTCAAATCTTCATGGCTAGAAGAGCAGTTCCAGAAACAATATAGCCCAGGACCATGAACGGCTGAAATGGGAATAACCGTTTATTGGCTAGAACAATCCTTGTTACAATGCAGGATTTCATAAATGCAAAAAGTTGTCAGTAAAGTAAGGAGGCATTTTGCAATCTCCAACACAAATTTGGATCTGCGCATTTACTAGTACTAAAAAGTAATGGCAGCCCGCAAAATGTTTAATGTGCGGGTTTCATGGGAAAATGCTACCCTAAGTGGACTTATTACAACCATATGCTTTGCTATTTATTACTGTTTATATGGGTATTTGTATTCATTGTAGTTAATATAGTCCTCTGAGGTAATCTCAGAGATGAAGCTCCGTATATTGTGCTATGGAGCTTCGTAACAGAGTCCAGGCGAGCTGTGAGTGGCCGCCTGGACTGCTGTGTGGATATGACAGCTGTGATTGGCTGTCAATCAATTTGAGCGGGAACTGGCTCTATAAAAGGCACAAGATGTCACCCACCCGCCCTCTCAGATGGACTTGCAACAAGTGGGATATTTCTCTTTCGTCGAGAGGCTTTTCTTGTTGGGGAAAATAACATGCCCAATACAATAGGGCGTTTATGGACTTAAAAGGTTTTGAGGAAAATACTCATGGATGGATGTTTTCCCATCCAAATGTTAAGTTTAAGATTTTATGCTGTGGATTTTGTTATATTACAAATTGAACCCTAAGTAAAGCCTCTCGGTCTTTTAAAACCATACATTGTGTTGTGTCAGTTATTTTTAATTCTGTTATCTACTTATATAATCGGGAGTTGGGCACTGTAGCCCAATCCCAACATGCTTTGCGCGGGACTGCGAGTGATGACGCGCAGCGTCATCACGAGCCGCAGACCCGCACTACTCTAAAAAAAAAAAAATCCTCACCTCTACCCGAGCCCGCGCTGTCTCCCGCCCTCTCCCGCCGTCTTCTGCCGTGTTCCGCTAGGCTCCCGGTGGCTGTGCAGGCTCCCGGTGCCTCCACTGATCTTCTATCTACTCAGACTGAAGGACCTCTGGTGATGTCACAGTCACGTGACACCAGCTTACTCCAGGCAAATCGCGGGTCACGTGACTCTGACATCACCACAGGTCCTTCAGTCTCAGTAGATAGAAGATCACTCCAGGCACCGGGAGCCTGCACAGCCACCGGGAGCCTAGCGGAACACGGCAGAACACGGCGGAACACGCCAGAAGACGGCGGGGGCTCGGGGTGAGGTGAGCATAATCTTTTTTTATTTTTTTTAACCCCTGCCTTGCACGAGCGCACCACAGACACCTGTATACTCCACCACCACACACGCCTCTACACTCTGCCACCACCACACACGCCTGTATACTCCGCCACCACACACGCCTGTATACTCTGCCACCACACACGCCTGTACACTCTGCCACCACACACGCCTCTACACTCTGCCGCACCACCACACACGCCTGTACACTCTGCCGCCACCACACACGCCTGTACACTCTGCCGCCACCACACACGCCTCTACACTCCACCACACACGCCTGTACACTCTGCCGCCACCACCACACACGCCTGTACACTCTGCCACCACCACACACGCCTGTACACTCTGCCGCCACCACCACACGCCTGTACACTCTGCCGCCACCACACACGCCTGTACACTCTGCCGCCACCACACACGCCTCTACACTCCACCACACACGCCTCTACACTCTGCCGCCACCACCACACACGCCTGTACACTCTGCCACCACCACACACGCCTGTACACTCTGCCGCCACCACACACGCCTGTACACTCTGCCGCCACCACCACACACGCCTGTACACTCTGCCGCCACCACACACGCCTGTACACTCTGCCGCCACCACACACGCCTCTACACTCCACCACACACGCCTGTACACTCTGCCGCCACCACCACACACGCCTGTACACTCTGCCACCACCACACACGCCTGTACACTCTGCCGCCACCACACACGCCTCTACACTCTGCCGCCACCACACACGCCTCTACACTCTGCCGCCACCACACACGCCTGTACACTCTGCCGCCACCACACACGCCTGTACACTCTGCCGCCACCACACACGCCTGTACACTCTGCCACCACCACACACGCCTCTACACTCTGCCGCCACCACACACGCCTGTACACTCTGCCACCACCACACACGCCTGTACACTCTGCCGCCACCACACACCCCTGTACACTCTGCCGCCACCACACACACGCCTGTACACTCTGCCCCCACCACACACGCCTGTACACTCTGCCACCACCACACACGCCTGTACACTCTGCCGCCACCACACACCCCTGTACACTCTGCCGCCACCACACACGCCTGTACACTCTGCCCCCACCACACACGCCTGTACACTCTGCCGCCACCACACACGCCTCTACACTCTGCCACCACCACACACGCCTGTACACTCTGCCACCACCACACACACCTGTACACTCTGCCGCCACCACAGACGCCTGTATACTCTGCCGCCACCACCACACCTGCCTGTATACTCTGCCACCACCACACACGCCTGTACACTCTGCACCACCACACACGCCTGTACACTCTGCCACCACACACACACGCCTGTACACTCTGCCACCACCACACACGCCTGTACACTCTGCCACCACCACACACGCCTCTACACTCTGCCCCCACCACCACACACGCCTGTACACTCTGCCGCCACCACCACACCCGCCTGTATACTGTGCCGCCACCACCACACACGCCTGTACACTCTGCCGCCACCACACACGCCTCTACACTCTGCCGCCACCACACACGCCTCTACACTCTGCCGCCACCACACACGCCTGTACACTCTGCCGCCACCACACACGCCTGTACACTCTGCCGCCACCACACACGCCTGTACACTCTGCCACCACCACACACGCCTCTACACTCTGCCGCCACCACACACGCCTGTACACTCTGCCACCACCACACACGCCTGTACACTCTGCCGCCACCACACACCCCTGTACACTCTGCCGCCACCACACACGCCTGTACACTCTGCCCCCACCACACACGCCTGTACACTCTGCCGCCACCACACACGCCTCTACACTCTGCCACCACCACACACGCCTGTACACTCTGCCACCACCACACACACCTGTACACTCTGCCGCCACCACAGACGCCTGTATACTCTGCCGCCACCACCACACCTGCCTGTATACTCTGCCACCACCACACACGCCTGTACACTCTGCCACCACCACACACGCCTGTACACTCTGCCACCACCACACACGCCTGTACACTCTGCCACCACCACACACGCCTCTACACTCTGCCCCACCACCACACACGCCTGTACACTCTGCCGCCACCACCACACCCGCCTGTATACTGTGCCGCCACCACCACACACGCCTGTATACTCTGCCGCCACCACCACACACGCCTGTACACTCTGCCACCACCACACACGCCTGTACACTCTGCCACCACCACACACGCCTGTATACTCTGCCACCACCACACACACCTGTACACTCTGCCACCACCACAGACGCCTGTATACTCTGCCGCCACCACCACACCTGCCTGTATACTCTGCCACCACCACACACGCCTGTACACTCTGCCACCACCACACACGCCTGTACACTCTGCCACCACCACACACGCCTGTACACTCTGCCGCCACCACCACACATGCCTGTACACTCTGCCGCCACCACCACACACGCCTATACACTCTGCCGCCACCACCACACCCGCCTGTATACTGTGCCGCCACCACCACACACGCCTGTATACTCTGCCGCCACCACCACACACCCTGTACACTCTGCCACCACCACACACGCCTGTATACTCTGCCGCCACCACCACAGACACCTGTATACTCTGCCACCACACAGATGCCTGTATACTATGCCACCACAGACACCTATATACTCTGCCACCACCACCACACACACCTGTATACTCTGCCACCACCACCACACACGCCTGTATACTCCACTACCCACAGACCCACCTGTATACTCTGCTACCCACAGAGCCGCCTGTATACTTTACTACCCACAGAGTCACCTGTATAATCTCCTACCCTCAGAGCCGTCTGTATACTCTGCTACCCACAGAGCCCCCTGTATACTCTGCTACCCACTGGCCCGCCTGTATACACACAATTCATTTCACCCTGCTCCCGATGCAATTGCATCGGGCCTTTTTACTAGTTATTTATAATGGGTAGTTATTTTCCCATGAAGTACTGTATGTCATTTTTATATTACTGAATGTTCTGGATGCTGCTATTACACAAATGTGGCATGGGCATGGCGTACATCATACGGTCACCTCATGACAGCGCTGACATACAGTCATGGCCAAAAGTTTTGCGAATGATACAAATATTAATTTTAACAAAGTCTACTGCTTCAGTTTTTCTAATGGCAATTTGCATATACTCCAGAATGTCATAAAGAGTGATCAGCTTAACAGCAATTACTTGCTAAGTCAATATTTGCCTAAAAAATGAACTTTAACCCCCAAAACACATTTCAACATCATTGCAGTCCTGCCTTAAAAGGAGCAGCTAACATCATTTTAGTGATTGTTCCATTAACACAGGTGTGGGTGTTGATGAGGACAGGGCTGGCGATCAGTTATGATTAAGTAAGAATGACACCACTGGACACTTTAAAAGGAGGCTGGTGCTTGGTATCATTGTTTCTCTTCAGTTAACCATGGTTATCTCTAAAGAAACACGTGCAGCCATCATTGCACTGCACAAAAATGGCCTAACAGGGAAGAGTATCGCAGCTATAAAGATTGCACCTCAGTCAACAATCTATCGCATCATCAAGAACGTCAAGGAGAGAGCTTGCATTGTTGTCAAAAAGGCTCCAGGGCGCCCAAGAAAGACCAGCAAGCGCCAGGACTGTATCTTAAAACTGTTTCAGCTGCGGGATCGGACTACCAGCAGTGCCGAGCTTGCTCAGGAATGGCAGCAGGCTGGTGTGAGTGCTTCTGCACGCACTGTGAGGTGGAGACTCTTTGAGCAAGGCCTGGTTTCAAGGAGGGCAGCAAAGAAGCCACTTCTCTCCAGAAAAAACATCAGGGACCGACTGATATTCTGCAAAAGGTACAGGGAGTGGACTGCTGAGGACTGGGGTAAAGTCATTTTCTCTGATGAATCCCCTTTTCGATTGTTTGGGACATCTGGAAAACAGCTTATTCGGAGAAGAAGAGGTGAGCGCTACCACCAGTCTTGTCTCATGCCAACTGTAAAGCATCCTGAAACCATTCATGTGTGGGGTTGCTTCTCAGCCAAGGGAATCGGCTCACTCACAGTCTTGCCTAAAAACACAGCCATGAATAAAGAATGGTACCAGAGTGTCCTCCAAGAGCAACTTCTCCCAACCGTCCAAGAGCAGTTTGGCGCCCAACAATGCCTTTTCCAGCATGATGGAGTACCTTGCCATAAAGCAAAGGTGATAACTAAATGGCTCAAGGAACAAAACATAGAGATTTTGGGTCCATGGCCTGGAAACTCCCCAGATATTAATCCCAATGAGAACTTGTAGTCAATCATCAAGAGACGGGTGGACAAACAAAAACCAACAAATTCTGCCAAAATACAAGCATTGATTATGCAAGAATGGACTGCTATCAGTAAGGATTTTGTCCAGAAGTTGATTGAGAGCATGCCAGGGAGAATTGCAGAGGTCCTGAAGAAGAAGGGTCAACACTGCAAATATTGACTTGCTGCATTAACTCATTCTAACTGTCAATATAACCTTTCGGTACTCATAATATGATTGCAATTATATTTCTGTATGTGATAAATATCAGACAAACACAAATAAAAACCAGAGGGCAGCAGATCATGTGAAAATATAATTGTGGTGTCATTCTCAAAACGTTTGGCCATGACTGTATATGAGGCCGGTTTCACATTTGCGTTCGAATTGCATGCATCTGAGTGAGAGAGAGAATTTCCCCTATTTTAATGGTGTCCTGGTTTGTAATGTTCATAACACATTCTAAGAAAAGCAGTAAAACTATTCTTTAGTGTCTACCATTGTTATATATGGATGTTTTGGCAGAGAATTTAGCCTTAAGAAAACCATGACTAAATCCTCCAGAAGGAAATTGAGAGGCAAAAATAGGTTATTCATTAGATTTTATTCCTATGGAGCTATAAAGTGTATAGGAATAGCATTGATATTATGTAATACTCACCATTACATTCCTATCATAAAATCACATTGGTAAAAATCCATTCTTTCTGCCCAGGCATGGAATAGTTTTTATTGTAAAACAAATGAGTTCACTTTTGCAGCTCAGCTCCTCTGATTATTGCTGCAGCAACATAGCGCTCCTCATTGGCATGCTGCTTAATTTAAACCATTCCAAACCCAGACCGCGTGGCTCTATTGCCATAGTAACATTGCCCATATTGAAGGGGCACCAACAACACAGCCAAGGGACTATATGCATTGCACATGTGGCAATAACCCTTTGGATGCTCAAAACCTATTTATGAAGCAGCCTTAAAAATAATTTAAAAAAAAAGTATTAATAAGTGTAATTTGGATCACATTTAGGGTTTGCAACCTGAGGCACTCCAGCTGTCATCAGCAGTGTCCAGTGTATGTTGGGAGTTGTAGTTCTAGGACAGTTCCAGAGGAATACTTCAAGGTTGTGTCACATGGGTGCTTTTCTTACTCCTGTAGTCACACAGGTGCTGCAGTCACACCTACAGCTACAAGCTCCATCAAAGTGACCCCAGTAAAGTGACTACTCATTAACAGTGACCCTAATAAGCACTGCGTACAGAGTGCGCCCTCAAAACCAAGGCCCTGGGGAAATCTGTGAAAACATGACCATTACTTGAGGTGACATTGAGCAGAATAGACTGCCATTCACATAGTATGTGCAGGGCAGGCACTGATGTCAACAAACAGACTGTAGGAAATTTGCTTCATTAAGTGGTTCTATAAAATCAGATATCAAGGTAGTGACTTGCTGACTAGAGAGAACAATCCAGAGATCATAGACAATTGTCATAAATTCGGTTGCCTTATAGCACCTCTCCAGCCATTTGTGTTCAGTGCTGCAGTGATAATGAAAAAGTAAGTCCCCTGTCCTCAATGATATACTCACCTATCGGTGGCTTTATTGTTTTTCAGCTCCGTACTGGTTTCTGCTGTGCCATCTTTGTGCTCATAATTTCTGTCTGGTTAGACTAGCTAGAAGTCATAAATTAGGTCACAAGGACTCAATACAACTCTATGAGAGCCAGAATGAGGTATCCATAGAGATGTATTGAAAAGTGACCTCCGGCGCTCTCCATGAAACACTGAAGCTGCCAGCAGGTCACAAATCACAGGAAACCAACCTGAGCGCTGCTGGAAAAGATAGAAAATGGCACTGGTGAGTATAAGACAGGGAACTTACACTTTATAGCATCACTCCATTGTGCAATAAAAAAAATGCTGGAGTGGTGCTTTAAGAAAACTTCATTTCATTGATCGAGTGATTGACCGCTTGATTAAACAGGTCGATAAATGTGAAAGGTGCGAACTCCCGTGCTGCTGGTTGTCAGTGTAAATGCACCCTGATACCCTATCCTGGTTCAGCTGATATTCCTCCGAACCTCTTCATTTAGTTTGGCCGAGCGGTCATGCTTTTTAATGGTGCTAGAGAAATAAGCCTGCTTAATGCAGCTCAGTAAAGGATCAGGTGTTAGAATTTTACATGCCGTCCTTCTTTCCTGTAACATCAGTTGGAGGAGCGTTGGGAGGCCTCCATTCACATAAGACATTCATATGATTCAGGATGAAAGGTTCAGCAGACTTTATTATGTAGGGTGGATTTTATACCTAAAGAAAAGTGTGGGTTCATCTTTAGTAAATCTAGCCTTTAACTTTACAGTATACATCTTCATATGTTTAAAATGAATCTGTCACTTGTCACTTGTATACTGATCTGAGGGCAGCAAAAATTAGAGACAGACCCTGGTTCCAGTGATGTGTTACTGGGTTAGTTGCTGTAATTTTGATTAAATCAATATTTTATCAGCAGGAGATTATCACTAAGGGACAAGTAAACTTGCTGCCACGTAGTTTTCCATTTTCATGAGGTCATCCCCTCATGTACATTGGCAGCTTTCTGCCTATGCACAGTATACACAAAAAGCCATCACTGAGTTGTGTGGGATATGGTAATACAGATCTCAGCAGTCAGAGAACTGGTAAATCTACAGCAGATAAAAATACTGATTTTATAATAAAAAAAAAAAGGGAAATGCCACCCAGTAAGTGACACATCACTGGAATCAGGTTCTCTGTCCCTACATCTTGCTGCTCAGATGGAGTAATAAGAATCTGGTGTCAAATTCCCTTTAAATGACTAAATATTCTGCATTTTCTTATAAAAAAAGGAACAATAAAGATCAAATCATTTCACTATGCAAATGTGCTTAATATGATGCATTCTCTCTCTGACTTCCTATTCAATCCATCCCAGCCCATAAAGAGTAAAATAATGTCACTGTCAATGATGACATCTCCAATTAAATATCAGCCAATTTGCTTCACTATGAGCAGAGCTAATCTCACAATCGAGCAGTCAGAGCTGAGCTGATTATTGCAAATGAAGCATCTTCCCATCCGTTTATTACTCAGATTGTGTCTGTGGTTCTTATTTCAGTCGTAGTATTCGGTCTTTACGGTGGCTTTACATTGTACCCAGTCTTTTGTACAATTAAGGAGCAGTTCTCTTGATTTGCTCAAATCTGATTTTTCTTAAAGGAGAAATACATTTGATCTTCTCCTCCTCCATCTCCCTAAGGGGAATCCACACGTGCGGCTTTGTCCTGTTAATACAATCTTTATCCCTGCTGTTAGGGATCATTTTGATAATTTGGGTAATTATAGAGTGACACATCGGAAGCTCGGCATTAGCAAGGGACACAGGGATATAATGCCAATGAGGGGGCTATACTTCTGGAGAGTGAAGAAGAGAAAGCAAACAAGGACAAAGCATGCCTCATCTGAAATACAAAGACCTCTCCTACAAGGTATTTGTTATACTATTGATGTCTTGAGTAATATTGTAACAATCCAAATAGCTGGTATTTTGCTTACTTATATGTTAGTGGACAAAATCTCTAGTACAACTCAAATATAACCAGTGCCACACTAATAGGGTCAATTACAATGGGATATCACTCTGTCGGCTAATGATTACCTGTAGAATGTATCAGAAGAATCATTTAAAAAGCAATAGTTTTATTTCGCTACACAGAGAACGATCTGTTAAGGCTCTTATCTGTGAGGTTATGTTCACATGTACCTTTTTGTTTCCCTATGATGATAAGACATTTTATTGAGTAGCATTCATAAAAAGTACCATGTCACATAATGAGATAAACTGTTGTGATATCCAGGATACGCTGCATTTTGTTTTGAGCCATTTGCCATGTTTTTTTTCCCCTTGAGTCTGTAATTGAAAACAAATACATTTAAAATTGCATGCATAACTAGTAAAATCTTATTTCACATGATGTACTCTAATGCAGTTTTCCAAAGAAGCAGTTCCAGGAACATTTTCCCAAAAAATGTTGAAGTAAAGCCAGGTTCTACTTGTGAGAAGGATGCGAGAGACTCGCGTGTGTCTCACATCGCATCACCCAGCATGGCCGCATCCTCTTCATACAGGATCTCGCATCGCATTACCCGGCATGGCCACATGCTCTCCAACAGGATCTCGCATCACATCCCTGACATGCCGCATGCCTCCAGACAGGATCTAGCATTACCTGGCATGGCCGCATGCTCTCCAGACAGGATCTCGCATCAATCCCCTTGCATGGTCTATGCTCTCCAGATAGGATCTCGCATTGCATCACCAGCATGACCGCATCCTCTTCATACAGGATCTCGCATCGCATTACCGCTGGCACATGCTCTCCAGACAAGATCTCGCATCACATCCTGACATGGCGCATGCTCTCGAGACAGGATCAGCATTACCTGGCATGGCCGCATGCTCTCCAGACAGGATCTCGCATCACATCCCCTTGCATGGTCTCATGCTCTCCAGATAGGATCTCGCATTGCATCACCCAGCATGACCGCATCCTCTCCAGACAGGATCTCATATTGCATCCCCCAGTATGGCCTCATGCTCTCCAGACAGGATCTTGCATCGCATCACCTGGCATGGCTGCATGCTTTCCAGACAGGATCTCGCATCGCATTTCCCAGCATGGCCTAATGCTCTCCAGACAGGATCTCACATCCATCACCGGCATGCTGCATCTCTCCAGAAAGGTCATTCTGGTTGCCAAGGATTACCGGAGCAGCCAATGTACTTGCTTGGAACCTGAAGTGCCTGACGAGAGGAACCAAGTAAACGGTGAAACCGCATTGTGTCCTCATGTAAAGCCATGAACCAATGCATATAATAAATAATAATATATATAATGTGTCAGACTGTTCATTTCGCGCCTGAAGAGAGGTAGACTGAAACGCTGCAAGGGCAGCAGGAGCCTGCCTGAGAGTGTTCCTGATCCGCTCCGCAGCCAGCTCAGCCCTGCTGGCTCCCCGTCACCCCAAATCACCTTAACTCCGGTTGCCTTTGGGATATGCTCCTTTTGTGTGGAGTCATACCATCACACCTGCAACTCCATCATCCCAAAAGGTCCCGGACCGCAGCAGCGGCAACTACCGGTCGACTTCCCGGGTGGTGTCAGACAAACTCTTTTACTTTATTTATTTTTACCCCTTTTTACAATTCCCCTTTTTACTGACCGCCGACAGGGGACCACGACCGGCTCATGCCACCGTGACAGCATCCCCGAAAGCCCCGATGACGTCGAGAAGGCCAAGTTCCGAGTAACCCACGGCCCCCGCTGGGGCGAGTCGCATCACCCGCCGTGGCCGTATGCTCTCCAGACAGGATTTCGCATTGCCTCCCTCGGTATGGCTGCATGGTCTCCAGACAGGAGCATGGAGCTGCATACAAACCCATATCGCTGCATGATGAAAATTGACTATATAATTTGTTGTTTAATTTCCCTGATTTCAACAATGCCCCATATGTGGGGAAAACTACTGTTTTGTCCCATGGCAGAGCTCATAAGGGAAGGAGCGCTATTTGAATTCTGGAGTACCATTTTGGATGGAATAGATTCCAGACACAATGTCAATTTGAAGAGTCCCTAAGTTACCAGAACAGCAGAAACCTCCTTCTGGTGACCCCATTATGGAAGCTACACCTCTCACGGAATTCATTTATGGGAGTATTTTTAGAGCATTTTAACCCTGATTTACAGGATTGTATAAGTTTGGGATGAGTAATTGTAAAATTATCATGTTTTCCAATAAATGTTACTTTAGCACAAGTTTTTAATTTGCAGAAAGGAAAATATGAGAAAATCAGTGGTACAATTTTCCTTGGGTACGTCAATATCCTATGTGTGATTGAAAACTACTCTTGAAGTACAGTGCAAAGCTTCGAAGTTAAGGAGTTCCATATTGGAGTTCAGATTTTGCTAGAAAGGTTTGGGGGGCCATGTCTCATTGGCAGAGCCTCTCAGGTGTCAGAATAGTTGAACCTCCCATAAGGCATGCCATTTTATAAACTACACCCTCGATGAATTCATTTAGGCTGGGTTCACATTTGTGTTTGGAACGCAGTGTAACAGAACGCAGCCAAACGCATGCGCACTGCGTTCCTATGTTTAACATGGGAACGCATAGTAGCTGCGTTTGGCTGCGTTTGGTTGCGGTTGCGTTTGGATGCACATAATTTATGCGCCCTCCGAATGCAGCCTGTTGCATTTTTTGTGCATTCACGGGCGCTTGTTTTATCAGCAAGCGAACAAACAATGCATGGATCTCAATGGATCCACAGTGTCCTCCGCATGACAGCACAGGAGAAGGCTGTGGATCTCATTGAAATCACTCCCGGTGGCCAATCATCGAACTTGGCGGCGACCGGAAGGAGGAGATCTCTGCCGCTGATCTCCGCCTCCCGGACACCGCCCAGATCTCTGATTGGCCCGCCAGGCACCATACTGATGTGAACACATGCGGAGAATCTCCACTGCGTTCACATCAGTATGGCAGCATTTGACCTGCTTTTGCATCTGCATGCCCTCTGCATGCAGACACAAACGCAAGTGTGAAGGCAGTGTGCAGTAAACAAATTAACACCACAGGTGCTTCAAAGAATTTCTACCATTTGGCAGTGAAGAAAAAAAATATTTTTTTTCTTTACTAAAGTTTGCTTTTAGCATCAAGTTTTTAATTTTTAAAATGGATAATAGAAAAAAATAGACAACACAGTTTATTCTACAATTTCTCTTGAGTACACCTGTACCACATACAGTTGAAACCAGAGGTTCACATACAATATAGAAAAATACACATATGCATGTTTTTCTCACTTAGGCTGGCTTTACATTTGCATTCCCCTCCGCATGTGCATATCAACCCAAGAACAAAAGCAAAAGATCTTGTGAAGATGATGGTGGAAGCTGGTAAGATTGTGTCATTGTCCACAGTGCAATGAGTACTGTATCAACATTGGCTGAAAGACCACTTTGCCAGGGAGAAGCCATTACTCCAAAAGAAACATAAAAAAGCCAGATTCATTTTTGCAAATGCACACAGGAACAAAGATCTACATATTTGGAGATGTCCTGTGGTCTGATGAAACTAAAATTGAACTGATTGGCCATAATGATCATCGTTACATTTGGAGGAAAAAGGAGAGAAGCTTGGAATCCTAAGAACATCATCCCAACTGTGAAACATGAGGGTGGCAGGATGTTGTGGGATTGTTTTGCTGCAGGAGGCACTGGTGATGGCATCATGAGGAAAGAAGATTATGTGGCAATACTATAGCAACATCTCAAGACATCAGCCAGGAAGTTAAAGCTTGGGCAGAAATTGGTCTTCCAAATGGACAATGATCCAAAGCAAACTGCCAAACTGGTTACAAAGTGGCTTAAAGGGAACCTGTCAGGTGGTTTATGTCCCCCAGCTATCACTATCTGTACCTGTAGCTTCATAATACTATTCTAATCATCCCTGTCTGAGCTCATAGTGTAATGTTACAGGTGAAAAAAAGCATTTATACACTTACATTTCAGTCTCCACCTTGGAGGAGGTAGACTGTCTGGCAGGATAATAGGTAACTCACTATTAACTTGGATGGCTAAAGGACCTGTGTGATGTAACGATCATGTGACCATAGTGGGCGGAGCTAAGCGAGCAAACTTATTATGTTCTATTGGGACTTAGTTACGCCTATTGTAGTCACATGGTTGTGACATCACATCAGGTCTCCCAACATGTTCTAACATAAGGCTGAAATGTTAACTATTAACCTGCCAAACAGCCCCCGTCCTCAAAGCTGGGGACTGACTGCCTCATTACATAAGGAAATGTAAGTGTATAAATGCTTTTTTTTCACCTTTCACATTACACTATGAGCTCAGACAGGGATGAATAGACTGGTATTATAAAGCTGCAGCTACAGACAGTGATAGGTGGGGGGTGCATAAACCAGTTGACAGGTTCCCTTTAAGGATAACAGAGTCAGTGTTCTGGAGTGGCCATCACAAAGCCCTGATCTCATTCCTATTGAAATTTATGGGCAAAGCTGAAAAGGCAGGTGCGAGCAAGACGACCTACAAACATTGCTCAGATACACCAGTTCTGTCAGGATGAATGGGCCCAAATTCCTACCAACTATTGTGAGAAGCTTGAGGAAGGATATCCAAGACGCATGACCAAAGTCATGCACTCTAAGGGCAATGGTACCAAGTACTAATGAAATGTATACAAACAAAGAGTTCACCTCACAGTGACTCTCTTCCTCTACCACGTCCAGAGTATTTTGGGGTCTCCAGCTAATTACCATGACTCTCGGTTATGCAAATAATCTTCAGCTTTATTAATTCATTTAAGATCCATGACGGCTGGTTATAGTCTCGTACGCGTTTCTGTCTGAACGCCCTTAGTCATTGAGATGAAATGTATGTAAACTTGTGACTTTGCAGAAAATATTAAAGATGCCTTAAAACATTCTCATTATTCTGGAATTTGGCAAATATGAATAATTATGGTAATCCTAATTGACTTTTAAATGGGATATCATGCCAAATAGTGAGAAAAACATGCACATGTGTCTTTTAATATAGTGTATGTAAACTTCTGGTTTCAATTGTAGCTGAATGATAAATTGGGACTAAATATTATATCAGTATATGATATTCCTTATAAATGAAGCACACATGCAGAATGCCATTTACTATACAGCGTCTTTGCTATTTGGCCTACTCAGGTTGTAAATGGAGGATATTAGGGGACAACTATTTATCCAGTGCACTAATAGATTAGTATAGGTTCACTAAAAGTGGGCATTTTAAGAAGAGTAAATAAACACATATCAAAAGGGTATTAGAACCATAAGAATAAAGCTGTATGCTGTGGATGATTATGAGATTGCTTTGTGTACTTTGTGTTTCTGTATTTACATTGTGAAGGGGTCAATGGTGTGTTCCTGAAATCTTATACTGCTTTTCACATGTGACAATGATTTCTTCTGTTTATGTTGGCAGCATTGCACCTAGGCGCCATCATACATCATGCTAGCTTGGCAAGATCAAGCCTTGGCTAAATCATTATAATTCAGCCCCACAAGTACAATTTTATTTTTCCTTAATTTTCAGGTAAGGATTTTAAGCAGTGGTCACAAAAATAAACATTTATAACAGCCAATTACAACACAGCATTCATTTTATACATAGCTCTATGAGAATAAAAGATTCATTGTGATTGGTTGCTATGCAACAAACACTGTTTATTTTAAAGTAAAAAAATAGGGGGGGGAACAAGAGGCGCAATAGTGCCCTATCACTAGTGACACTAATGTATGCGGTGGGTATGAATTCACTCACCTAGCACAGTTGTGAGACCCACAACTGGTGTAAAAGCATTTGGCATTAAATGCAGCTGCTGCAGGACTTCCACCTTCCACATGCACGTGGGAATCATCCAGAAGTTACCTCAGGGGAAATGGTGTATCAGTGTCCGCGCTGCTGAATCCCAAGAAAACGATCCGGAAACCATATGTAGTTGCATCAATCATCCATTTATTCCTTTCCTACGCGTTTCAACACTGTCCTAGTGTCTTCCTCAGGGATCTCTGAGGAAGACACTAGGACAGTGTTGAAACGCGTAGGAAAGGAATAAATGGATGATTGATGCAACCTACATATGGTTTCCGGATCGTTTTCTTGGGATTTCAGCAGCGCGGACACTGATACACTGTTTATTTTAGGCTTTTAGGCCCCAATTCACCAAAGTGTTTTCAGCAGAATTCTGGAATAAAAAACTTTGATATGCTGCAAAATGTTTGCACAACTCAAGAACTTTTGGCATTTACACACCATAATGGGCGGAGCTGAGTGGGGTGGAACAGGGGTGTGACAGCTCATCCAATGCATGACAAGCTGTGACATACCTTAAGCAGTTGTCCAGTATTTGGACAATTCTTTCTCAATCCACCTCTCCACGTTACCCACCAGTAGAATAATAAGACTCATACTCACCTCCAGTGCTGGACATTCCAGCCATGTCGACAGTGACTCTCCCGGGGATCACATAACATTGTAATGTTATGTGATTCCTGCGGCCAATCAGCATTAGCTTCACTTGCCCTCGTTTGGATTGTTCACGCCAGTCTTGATGAAACTGGGCCTGTGTATTTATCAAAACTGTCTGAAAGAAAAACTCTGTTGCCCATAGCAACCAATCACACTGTAGCTTTAATTTTACCATAGCTGTTAAAAAATAAAAGCTAAGCAGTGATTGGTTGCTATAACATAAAAAGTTGTTCCCTTTAAGACAGTTTGTAGATACAGTACTATATAGATATGAGCTCATCCGTGTAGCTGTGGACCCTGATCTAATTTCAGAGACCGTTGTGTAGTTAGTAAAAGGCAATTTATAGGCCAGCTCCAGTATAAAATTAGAGAAAATGAAAGGTGAATGTGCCTCCAATATGACTGCAATATAAACAGACTAGGCCTTAAGCAGCCCCTTGTAAGGTTACGACTGTTATGAAATGGCTCATTGTACTTTAGTTTGAGCATAAATCCCTGATTACTGTTCACGCTGTGTTTATTTATGTGGGTGTTTAGTGTTCTTCCATACTGGAAGTGCGGGCTTGTGTTATATGAAATGCTGTCCTATTACTTTGGCCAACAGCCATTGTGTTGTCAGTGACCCCAAACATCACACTTGCCAAATTTAAAGCCACAAAGACATACAGCCAATTATGCTGCTATCTATGGCCACATACAACTTTTGCATTTTAAAAGAAGTTTTTTCAGACCAGAGAGTCTGATTATTTTCCTAGCAATGATGAGAAATAGGATTAGATGTATTACACAAGCACAGGAGAGTCTGAAATCTCTTTGATGTATGTGAGTATGGCTGCTTTACACAAAGTCAATTGGACTGTGGAGTACAGCTTCAACTTTTCCCTGACCCTAAACATTGAATGGAGCAGCAGGGCACAGGCTCCACTGCCCCTCCAACCAAATTCATGACTGTGGTTATGGCACAGGCTCCACGCCCCTCCAATCAAATTCATCACTGTGGTTATGACACAGGCTCCACCGCTCCTGATGTTTTTTTACCTCAGTATCCTCATACCAAATCCAAGAGTGGGTTACTAAATACAGAAGTGGTGACAGGTCATTACTTCCTCAATTATTGTCCTACTCCTGGTTTTGGCTTACAATAAATATGAGGAATACTATGGTAATTACTCAGATTGTGTGAAACATGGCCAAAGCTTTTGTGTCAGAAAACTGGTGTAAAATCCCTGAAAAGTCTCCATCTGACATTTTTGGAGTCTTCAGGTCAGTTTAAATCAACTCTGCCGAAATGAAATGCTCGGGAGAAGCCGGGTAAAGACCATGGTGTGGCCACACCTGCCCATCAATTTAATCAAAGAAGCCGATGTTTTGTATACCATATATGCTAGTCCATTCTAAGACCGAAATAGCATTTCACTTGTGGTGCACACCACTCAGAAGAGGTTCCAGATTCATTCAGGGCATAAAGGGCCCTTTACAGGCCATAGATCATGATAATGCACAACTTCACCTGCCTTGGAGGTGCTAGAGCCCCCTTACCTCCTGGTCCCTGTGTGGTCAGGTGTCATCAATGATATGTTTGCGCCTGGTGTGTACATACCTTAAAACATTGATGCTCTGTCTAACAGATCTCCAATCACTCATCAGAGCAAGGGGCAATATCATGTTATGGCAGGAATGATGGTGATAGTGCTGGTTAGTAAGGACAGGTTCTCTAATTTAGCTTGTGCTCACAATGCCCATGGCGGCTTCTTTGTATTCAGGCCTATATTATGTATGTTATTACAGTAATTGTGAATGTAATGTAACTTGTAAGTGCTAGCTTATTTCAAACCACATGAGGCTACTTGAGCGAATGTTTTCTTTCATTTGGTACCTCCATGAGGCAGCCTGCCAGGCCTGCAGAAACTTGGCGGCCTAGAGCAAACCCAACTTGGTGGAAACTCTCAGGAGATTTACCTAATGGCTTTTCTATTTCTTGTCTTGCTCTTGCTTATGTGTAGTATTATAACTCATGTGAAATCTAATGACTGCATTATACTATATTTCGGAGGTCCCACAGTTTAATCACACTGGATACATATAGATAGCAGACATTACACCAGGGTACCCCGACAGGGTTAAATATATAACTCACACATTACCAAATGAAGTAATGCCAAGGAGCAGCTTTTTCTGAATTAAACAATAATGCTAATGATCAAGGTCACAATCTAAGATATTTTTCAGAAAGCCTTTAAGCAAATTGTTTGAAATAAGAAATAGCGCCACTCTTGCCTACTTTTTGTGTTGGGTATTGCAGCTAAGTTACTGTCATGCAGATGTTGAAATAGATATCACATATTATAGACAAGAGCTACTCAAATCAATTTTTCTACTTCTAAACAATCCCTTTAATATCATGTTTACTGTGTGTCAATGTCACTGCTGCTGGTAGATTAAGGTTGCTCCAAAGTATACATATGTAAATGAGCTTCACTGGTCCAGAAGCTGTCACTTTTGACAAGTGTGTGAACAGTCTTTGTAAATGCTTTCCATGCACATGATCTACTGCAGACAGGTTTTGCTGCCTGTTATACTTGACAGGCGAACAAAATGTCATGTGCAATATAATTGGTATACATAGCTGATCTCTACTTATTAGTATTGGGGTGGAGCAGTGAGCAACAAAGACTACCGCCTTTTTGTGAATGGCATGTTGTTCATTGAACATATTTCAGACTCACCCATGCCCTTTAAAATGAATTGGCAATTGACTGCACTGTGCATTTTGTAATGCGATTACTTAAGCTGAAGTGTCATTTGCTGGGTAATCTTCATGCTTTGTCCATTCATGATGTGCAGAAGGATGTGATATTTTTTTGACAGTTTCTGTAGTTTTTTGTTCAGTAGCCATATGGTAAGTCCTAATTGCATGCTCCTTATTCAGCAAGCGTAAGGATTTGCCTGTGTACAGTCGTCATAACTATTAATAATACAGTAAATTCTGTGTTAGCCATTTCTGACATAGTCCGCATGTAGCGGGGTCTAGGGAACTGCCACCCCCATCCTGGAGACTACTATGACCTACTAAGAACCTGTCAGTATATTGTGTGTAATGTGACCTGTGTACAGATGATGCTTCTCTTGTGTAACTTCGAGTTAGGGATGGAGTTAAAAGTAGGTAGTACACCCACTTAGGGTGGGAGCTTTATATAGTGTGCAGCCATCTTGTTTTAGTCAGGAGCATTCCAAAAGGATAATATTTGCATCTGTGTGGAGGTGTGACGAGTGAAGTGCATTTGAACTTAATTTGGCCAGATCTGCTGAGTCAACCAAGGATTGTTTGGAAAGAGAGAGGCCTGCAAATACTGTTGTCCACATCTATCAGGTCAGATCTCCTTAGAGAACGTACTGGGGATAGTAGCTGTTACCGCATGGCAGCCATTCTAGGATCCATTGTAACTGAAGGCTCGAAGGCTCCTCAGTGCAGGCCAAACGGGGCATAAACCATTGTTGTCTAAAAGCTGTCCCACTAGCCATGGTGGGACTATTTGACTTTATTGATGATAAAAATGATGAAGGGAGTATAAGCAGAGAATATACAATGGAGCCAGGTATGCAGTCTGATAAAGTGATATTAAGTGTAAAGTTGGAAGCAAAGTATCTGCAATGTACGTGTTTGGCCACTGTTGCGTGATGTAAGAGGTAAAAGATTTGTTAAAGTTGAGTACAGCTGTTGTTTCTAAGTCTTACATCGGGAATATATCTGCTGATGCAGAACCTCTTCACACTGGGGTGTCAGCCGGGTCTCAGACTGATCTAAGGCCCCATGCCGTTCCCCCAACACACACATGACTTTATTTAGCTGAGGAGCAGGTATGATTTTATCGATTTATAAGAGATCTATAGATCCTAGAACTGCAGTGTACAGCTCTGCTTCATCATGTACTGTAGGAGGGCAGGGACTGTGCTAAAAAAATTTTCTCACTGGAGTTCCCCTTGAAGTAAGGGAAACACAAACACGGGGAGATCATACAGACTCTTTGCAGATGTCGTCCTTGGGGGGATTTGAACCCAGGACCCTAGTACCATAAGACTTCAGATTATTGGGCTGTCTGATTTAAATTACTTTGTGCCTGGTGAATTAAGAAGTTAGAGGAACATGGGGTGAATGCCACATAATGAATTCAGTGTAACTTACAAGTGGTGGACGCCTCTGCATCAATCTTTCTTCAGTGGTGGACTGAAGTAGGACTTTTGGTGTAAAGTATGCCGCCTCCGATGATGAATGAGATGCCATGTTCTTTTTGACGTTGTTTGCCAGGACTGTCGTGCAAGCTCAGTTATCAAAGTGTTTCAGTAGTCCACATAACAGCAGGTTTTCTTGACCATCCCAAGATATATCATTCTATGTTTGGAGGCTTTTGTCAAGTCTGGATACGCTATCTAATAGCTGCCATACCATTTTATTATTTACTAGCTGGGTGCCGATGCACATGCATCGGGATTCTAGAAGAGCGAGTCTCTGACTCGCAATGGCCGCTGCGCGGCCAATGCTTCGGGCGTATCCACATGACCACGCCGACTCGCATTGCGAGTGGACTCAGAAGGGGCAAAAAACCATTCGCAATTATATAATAGATTATGCAGTGTTTATTCTTGACGTGTGTCTCTGACATGGATGATTGCAATCGCCTAAACAAATGTCTGCTGCTCTGTGGGGCTATAGGAAAAGTAAAAGACTTTAGCTCCTCTGTCGACAGTATTCACTGCCTTTTTTACTTTTTTTGTTAACAAGCTTTTGGAGCAAATATTACTTTCGGGGCCCATTTTCACTGGCTTGTAATTGGGAGAGAACATTCCTAGAAAATTCTATATATCCAGATTATCCTCATTTACCAATTTGTCCAACTTCCAATCACTAGATGGAATAATTTTTAATCTTAGTTGAAATCTTCGTTCTTGGCAGCACATCGTCCAGTGTAAATATTGGACTCTGTTGAATGAATGATCATACGGTGAATGATCAATATCCTGATGCAACAGTACACAGTTTAGACCACATTTTAGATTGATTTTAGACCATACTGGCCATAACAGTCATTTAATCTGTCCGTACGTGTTGGATTACATTGGGTGAGAGATGAACAATTTTTCTGGGAATTTTCTTTCAAATAAAGATCGTTTATGTAACAACGATATTTAGATTAATTAAATATCTTTTGTCCAACTATAGGACGAAAAAAATCAAACATAGCTGGCTTCATTTCAGAAGATGATGGTCTGTGATAGGTCTACTGAAATGATGGTTAAATTTCACCCAAAGAACAATTGTTATGGTTGAAATAATTCACTTTCATTAAAATCTAATCTGTACGGGCTGTTTAAGTGTGCACTTAAGGTACTTAAGGTTAAATTACCTCGTAGCTCGACAGACGGCAAAAGAGTACTTTTGATCTTTGTAGAGTTGACATATGTGGACAGGGTCCCTGCCCCTCCTGTACCTGTACGTCCTGATCGCCTAGATTTAGTGTACTTGTTCTTGTCTCCCTTATCCTCATGTAAAGAGCCATGGAACCTAATGGCGCTATATAAATAAATAATAATAATAACAATAATAATGCTGCAAAAATGGTATATACTTGCATATTAGATTATGTTCCTCCATGCTATGCAATCCAGTAAAAGAAATGTTTACCTAGCCTTATACTTTAGTTTGTAGTGGGAACCTATTGGTGACATATTGTACTCGTTTGATGACTTTGCATTTCCAAGCGTATATGTCATAGAGGCCATAAACATAACCTGAACCAGTCCAAAGGCGTCATGCAAGGAACCAGCATGTCAGAATATGAAGCCTCCATAATATTACTGCCACTCCATGTGCTACCTTGTGATGCTCCAGTACAGTCCCATTGTCACGCAGTGACTACCAGGGTTCCTCCAGACACTAGGGTCATCCGAGGAGTGCAACCACACACAATGGAACACAGAGGACACAATTATAATGGTAGGCCCTCCCAGTAGGGAGCGGGGGATCGTACACCTCCTGAACTCACCTGAGGTTAAACTCTAAGCTCCTTGTCGTCCCTATATGGGTTCTCTCTCCCTATCGCTGAGCAGTATACCTAGTCCCTCGCTAGCTCTAAACTTACCCTTCAGTGGTGAGATGACTGGTGAGGAAGCTAGTCCCACCACTGCACTAGTACAACATCAGGAAAATAGCACAAACGGGGGAATAACAGAAAGAACATAGACCAATCTTCATTGCTACAGTCAGACAACAGGAATGCAGCTTGAAACGCTTCCAACAGATGAACTACACAGCCGCAAGAACCCTTGCTGTGGCACAACCTTCTTCATCTCCGACAAGTAAGGGAATGTGAATTCTCTATAATCGGCGCCCTCTGGTGGCACATGGGGCTATTTAAAGGTGAAGGGTGTGGTGACCATCTGAAAACATATGAGAAGGCTATCAATGCTGCTAGCAGCAAATGTGACATTAATCCTTGCAGCTCTAAAGCAAAGGAAAACATGTTTAATATCCAGAGTCTCCTAAGACAAAGAGACAAAGAGCTCAAGCTTGTCACAAGTCTCCAAGTCACGGGAAACTAGTGTGACAGTCATTGCAAACCCAAACCAAGAGGCCATACAGCACAAATCATCAACTGTATGTACGTCACAGAATACACCACTAAAGAATCAAAAGTGGCATAACCGATCATCTGATTCATTATGGCCAAGCCACGGGCAGCAGGATTCAGACACTGGCTGCATTGTTGCAGCTGGGTATGTTTTATTCTCAGCACTCAGAGCACTATAAAATCTGCAGGAGATAAGACGCTTTGTAATCAAAACTACAGCAACCAGTAAAGTAAGCGATACATTACTGGAATCAGGGTCTCCGCTGCTCTCAGATGGTATAGCAAAAATGTAGTGACAGATTCCCTTTTATGCCAATATATTACAAATTCTTCATGTAGTATTTTATAGAGCCTTTTTTCCAGCAGTCTTCTCTATGACAAAATTACCTTTTCAGAATATATCACGCTCTATAACACATTGTGACAAAATCAGATTATTATTTTTACCACCGTCTCATTCAATTTAGATATATTTAGTTATGAAATCAGCTTCGACATGCCTTCCCTTACCTAAAAGGAAATGTCTTCTTTCCAGACCATTATCCACCTACCTATTTCCAAAGGGTATAAAGTCTGTTGGTCATCTGGAAAATGTCTCTATTAGAACAAAGGCAAATCAGTTTTTCATACAGATAGGCTTGTGTGTGGGATTTAAGTAAAGCTTTGGCAAATGTTGAAAATATACAGGTATGGGCCACGTCACACACACAGATATTTGTGCAGATATTGGTCACAGATCTCTGGTTGCAGTGAAATCATGGACACATTTGTATACGGCCACAAAATGGAACAATGTGTCCATGATTTCACTGCAACCAGAGATCTGTGAACAATCCCTGCACAAATATCTGTGTGTGTGACGTGGGCCTAAGGTGGATATATTATATACATATATATATATATATATATATATATATATACACACACATTATATACCAATGAATAATCTCTATGATTTCTAAGTGGGAAACAATGGGTGAATATGTGAGAATGTCAGATTGCAATATATTTTTCTATCTACTGGCTAACACGGTATAAATATTCCTTACCTTATGTGAGAATAGTTACTTTTTGTTGATAGCAACTTCTATTCTACAGTGTAACAAATCCTATAGAAATCCATAGGAATCCACCATGATCTCAGCACGCAGTTGTAAGGCCCCCTTCACGCCAAGATCTTCAGGATCCGGGACTGTCCGGTGTGAACCGGACAGTCCCGGAGTCGGTTTCGGTCCCATAGTATTTCTATGGGGCCGGATTGCACTGGATGGCAGTGTTTTGCCTTCTGGTTTTGTGCTGTCCAGGAGGATCCTGCAGCTTTCGTTTTTTGGCCCCGGACACAAAATCAGTACAAGCAGTGTCCGGGGACAAAACCACTCAAAATCAGATGCTCCCGGATCGCGAGCGCTGCTAAACTTCAGGACCTGGAGCTGTCCCCTCCAGAGATTTCAGGACTGCGGCTAGCTCCCCGCTAGCCACGATCTTGAAATTTCAGCAGCTGCTGCTGCGCTCGGCTGCAAACCGGAGGGTATATTGCCCTTGGTTCAGTTTCAAAATCTGGTTTAGACCAGACAGCCCTGGACCTGATCCAGGCATGGTGTGAAGGGGGCCTTAGCGGAACTGGGATAGATAAAATTCCTTTAATTCTTGCTGTAGATGCTCCTTTAATGATCTAAAAGCAAATTATCGGTGACATTTGCCATATTAAAAGCCTCCATACATATTAGACTTGTAATCTATATGGGGCCTTCGAAGTCTCCTTTTACTGATGATGTTCGGCGAGGTAAGAGTTGGGCAACTGGAATTCCAACTCCTGATTGATCGTTTTGTAGCCACTACGTGAGTAATCTGCCAGTGTCTTTCTTGACATTCCCCAATGAAAACATGAGTGCTCAACTGACAGGTATATGGCCAGCTTTAGATCTGTCCATCACAAGCTTATTATTATTATTGTTTTTGAATGAAGCAAATTATGACACCAAAATGTACCATGATGGCTGACACCTGCTGCTTGAGCTACGGGCACTGTATCAGAAACTGGCTGTATGATAGACAATACACATAAGAGGCACTTTCCATCCCAAAATGTCCAATTTATTTACAAAAGCATATTTAAATTGTACATCCATAAGGATTAACAGTCCTTATGTGTTTCCAGCTGAATCACCACCATTACTCATAGGAGTATTGCGGACTTTCAGAGAAAAACATACTTTAAAGGGAATCAGCAGGATTTCGCCCCTAAAGTATTTATCTCTTTCAAAGACAAGTTCAGTAATATCTTTACATGGCCAGACCGTTTGTCCATTACTGAGATATCAGTGTTTTAATTGCTATGAGACTGAAGAGCTACGTGTAGATTTGAAGCCTTCGTCACTCCAGCTCTATTTCCTGCCCAAAGCCACATCCTTCTGATTAATTGACAGCCTCTGTGCCGTGTGACTTCATGTAAAGGAGCTGTCAAACAAGCAGGTGGGGAATAGAGCTGGAGGCTTCAAATCTACAGCTTTTTGCATATCAATTCAAACACTTATTTCTTAGTAATGGAGAAACGGACTGGCCATGTAAAGGTATTGCTGGACTTGTCTGTGAAAGAGCTATATGGCTATATATAAAACCACAAATGTGCAAAAAATACACAAGTGCACACTTAAACAAAAAAACATTATTCTTTATTAATCACATAAAATATTAAGTTAAAGTGAACCTGTCTCCAGATTTGGGTGTCTTAAACCAAAAGCGCCACCTTCAGCTGCACCTATGCTGCATTTTAGGAAGGTGGCTATTATGCCCTGACTGTCTCTGTACACCTAATAAATACGTTTTATAACTTCCTGCCCTGTATTATAATTACCTGTGTCTGGTCCGATGGGCTTGATTGTAGTTTGGTATGTCCCGCCATTCCTTGCCTTCTGTCCAGCCTCCCCTCACAATTCGACAGTCTCTTCTTCTGAGTGACAGTGTACTGTGCACTTGCGCAGAGACCTTAGTGGTTTGCCGATAAGCCTCTGCGCAGGTGCACAATTCGGATGTCACTAAGAAGAAGTTGCTGTCAGATGGCAAGAAGAGGCTGAACGGACCAAACTACAATCAAGTCCATCGGACCGGAAAAAGGTAATTATAATACAGGGTGGGAAGTTTTTTCTTTACACTCAAGCAGAGTGGAATATGGGATGTATATAAAGTCTAGAAATCATACACTGCTCTGATGATGCTCATGGATAGCTGAGAGTGTCTGCCCCATCCTATGTGAGACCGGTGAGGATCTCAGGATCCTGATCATGACTGATCAAAAGTACTAAGTAGTGACTACAAGGCATCAAGTATTTTTAAAAGGAGGAACTGTATTGAATTTATACATAGATTTATTTATATTACCCCCTCTGGTATCTAAAAGAGAAAATTGAATCTTATCAAGCTTCTGAATTCCAAATCTGCCAAATTATACCATGTGATAGGGTGGGCGAGAAATATTTGTCGCTTGAACCAAAGGTATTACTTCTTATGAGCCTATTGGCAGTCTTATCCTTTTAAAGTGAATGTCACCATTGGGCTATTGCTACCCATCTTAGGGTACCGTCACACACAGAGATATATTGCATGCAACTCACTGGTTGCAGTGAAATCATGGACACATTGTTACATTTGTACACGGCAACAAAATAGAACAATGTGTCCATGATTTCACTGCAACCAGTGTGTTGCATGCAATATATCTCTGTGTGTGACGGTACCCTTAGAGCACCATGACATAAGTGCAGAGACCCTAATTCCTATGATGTATCACTTACTTGGCTGTTTGCTGCAATTTTGATAAAATCACAATGTTATCTTCTGTTTATTTACCAGTGCATTGAGTGCTGAGCTCTGTATAATGTGGCACCCTGGCACCCTGGTTGGGGCACCACAGAACTCCTGGTACACAAATGGAGTGGAAACAGCAAGCAGCACTCACAACAAACAAAACACCTTAGAACACCTTTAACACCAGTTTCACCACAGGCCTCTAGGGGGA